>JAURVB010003321.1:0-42288 GCA_033002965.1 Piper betle
TTCAGATAACTCGTATCTCACCATCTTCTCGATGTTATCATCATATATTCAGGTACACCTGACTCTCATCGCTCATAACTCACGGTTGGTCTCGACTCAGCACGCGATTAATGAAACTGACTCAACTCGAACCAACGGTCGAACTGACTGGTTCGGTAACGTAAAACCCTGACTCGAATCACGGGTTTTACAATGCTTATCATTTTTTTGCCTCTATAGGGTGGTGTAACTATTGTAATCTTTGTTCACAGGATGAGTACTCTGCAGTGTTAAGCCCTTTGGGCCCCCACCCAAGCTCTAAAATCATTATTGGACCCTTCAGGCCCCCAAAAAGGACTTTAAACAACCAAAAGAAACTCACAATAGGTGTCACGGGCCTCTCTTAATCCAAAAACTAGCTCAAGGAATAAGGCTTTCCTATTAGCTTATATACAAGTTACTAACAACCTCTACGACCAATGTGCGATAAACCCAACAAATCCCCTTCACACATCGGGCGTGGCCCGAAACCATCATCGTCTGACACACTCCCCTTAAATCAGATGGCACCCACGTGGCAAATTCCTCACCCACATGGAAAATTCCTCTCCAAATCATTAGGTGGAACCCATGAAGGAAATAACAACAATCGGCGTAGGCAAATCCGGCTCGAATTTGGCTTTGATACCACTTGTTAGGCCCTTTGGGCCCTCACTTAAGCTCTAATACCACTTATTGGGCCATTTCGGCCCCCACCCAAGCTCCAAAACCACTGTTGGACCCTTCAGGCCCCCAAAGGGACTTAAGGGACTTTAAACAACAAAAAAAGCTAACAATAGGTGTGACAGGTCTCTTTTAATCCAAAAGCTTGCTTAAGGAATAAGGCTTTCCCATTAGCCTATATACAAGTCACCAACAACCTCTACGACCGATGTGGGATAAACCCAACACACAGGCTAGGAATGATGTTTGTGATGCTAGAGATTATGTCCGAGCACTCTTACCTATGAAATAATAAATTAAAGCACAAAAGAAATAAAATGGAAGGGTGACAAATGGTAAATCCACTATACTTATAATTTTAGAAATTAAAAGAGTGTAAATGGATGTTTTTGCTATTAGATATTGGAATGAGCAATAAACTTGGCTTCTACATGTCTTTTCTCCCTGCCTCCCTTGTTCCCTCATTTCCCTCATTCTAGGAAAGAGGATCCCATTCCAAATTTTAATCATTCATTTTCTCCTCTTCCTCCCTTGTTTCCTTATTTCCCTCATTCTAGGAAAGAGGATCCTATTAAAAATATAAAATGAGGATGGGGGTGAGGTCCATATAGAACGTGAGGAGAGGTTTGAGGTGTGAAGTTAGACATCTCCTTCTCCAAGCAAGTGCATGTACTACTTGTGGATGTAACTCCATCAAAGAGAAGCATTGTAGATTAAGGTGAAAGAAAAAAGACATATCTTTTCATATAATTTCTTGGTAGTCTTATTAGCAATTCTAGAATTATTAAATAGAATTGTATTAAAGTTTTACATGTGGTCATTAGAGCCTCCTATCATAGATTTACATGAAATAAGGTTTATTTATATTACATGTAATTTGTAATTTTTATTTAATGCTTTATTTATTTATGACAACCATTATTGGACATTTTTACAATCAGTAGGAGGGGTGGCATTATTAGCCAGTCACACCCTTAGTGGCTAGAAATTAGTTGCATCATTGATAGTTGATGGTATGTAATTCATGCGAATATTGCCTAGCCAAGTGGAAGGTGTCAATGTTTGGCAAAATTACATGTGCACTTCTAGTAATTATAATAAATAAGTGACAAATTATAGTATATCTATGTGACCAATTAGTTGGCCCAAAGGAAGGCTTATTGTTAGATATCATTTATTGTCCATTTGATTATTCTATTATTTATCTATGAAATGATAAATATAAATGTTACAGTTAAATATTTATTTAACGAAAGCATGTTAGTCACCAAAGTGGCTTCATCTAGAAAGGTTAAATATTTAATGGTGTATTTTAATATACATTAAAGTTTATCAGTTAAATAGTTATTGAATAATATAAGCTTGTTAGTTACAAAGTGCTCTGGTTTAGAAAAATTCAACATTTAACCGCATTATTTTCAATTAGTGTTGTAGTGATGCTAAATTAATATTTATCTTGAACAATTAAAACATTAATTTTAGTGCCACAAGGTCACCCAATGGTAGGCCATTACATTTAAATTAATGAAATAAAAGGGACATTTTGATTCACTCAGTTAATGTGTTTGTTTATTCAAAGATATCGTTCATATTAATTTAAGGATAATTGATTGTCGGTTAAAGTTCTGTAATTAACACCCATTTTTGTTAAAATTGAATTTTATGGATCATCCACAGGTGAACTTGTTAGGCACAGTAGTTTTTTCGGATCCATTAATTTAACTCAAAGCATTAATGAATGAGCATGTGTTATTATTTTGTAGTCATAAACATGTTCAGTTTAGGAAATTGCGTGCTTAAGTTTAATTGGCTAAACTATGCTGAATGGTCTCAACAAATCCAATTTCAACTGGATACTTAGATGAAGTATTAAATAATGATAAGCCCACAGCTATTATCGAGACTAGTTCCCATGATGAAAAGTCTTATTTTAAGACTTGGGAACAATCAAAGAGGCTGGCCTTAAACTTAATGAAAATGATAGTGGCTGGAAATTTCAAGCCATCGATGCCCAAAAGTGACAATGCTAAGGAATTCATTACCAAACTTAAGGAACATGCGTAATTAGACATAGCTGATAAGTCAATTATAAGAACTTTCATGATTGAGCTAAAGACCAATAAATTTTGATTGTTTACAACCCATTCATGATCGTGTAACATCAATGACCAATTTGGTTGCAAAGCTAAAAACAATGCGCATGGACGTGAGTGAGTCTCTCCTTGTCTAGTTCATCATTAATTCCCTTCATTCTGAATTTGGCCAATTCTAGGCCAACTATAACACCATAAAAGAAAAATGGAAGCTTCAAGAAATAAAAGGTCATATTAATTCAAGAAGAAGGAAGATTAAAGAAGATGATAAACCACTTAACCCATCTTACTTAGCATGAAAGGGCTAGGTCCAACAAGAATAAGAAGAAGAAGGAGAATGCCATATCAATGTCAAGGAAGGCAAAATCCATAAAAATAAAGTTCTTCTTCTACAAGAAAAATGGTCACCTCAGAAATGATTGTCCAAAAAGAAAAGCATCATTCAAAAAAAGGTACATACTTTATTTCAGTATGTTTTGAATCAAACTTAATTGAGGTACCCAATAACACTTAATGGTTAGATTCTGGTGCCACTACTCATATTTCTAATATTACGCACAAATTCCTTTCAGTTTGAACCATAAATGTAAATGAAGAATTTTTGTATATGGTAGACTGGAATGAAGGCACAAATTGAGGAAATAGAGACGTATAGATTGATCCAAGATTTTGGTTGGATCATGAAACGTGTCTTTATATCCCAACTATACTCGCAATTTAGCTTTTGTTGGAAAACTGAATGAATTGGATTTTAATTTCAAGATTGGTCATAATGAATTTTCCTTATACAAACAACAGTACTATTATGGCTCTAGTACTTCGATCAATGATTTATATTGTTTCAATCTTGATGAAAATTTTGTTGAATCTTTGTTTGATGTTATACATGATTTTGGTCTTAAATGTAGTGCACAAAATGAACACTATTTTTTTATGGCATCAAAGATTAGTCCATATATCCAAAGAAAAAGTAATGAGGTTGGTGAAAAATCAAATCTTACTTTATTTGGATTTTACTCACTGAGATGTGGCGATCGTAGAGCAGATGCTTTTTGGTGAAGGCCCCCGTTTTATATTGGCCTGGGCCGTTGATGCATGATCTATTTACGGGAGAAAGTTCCTTTGGAACAATTATTTATTTTCAGGGTGCTTTGAAAAAAAAAGAAAATGTGGGGAGAAATGACAAAAAAATATTGTAACATCAATTTAGAAGAAGGCTTCGTCTAGTATCAAGTCCTCGGCAGTTCAAGCTTGGATGCTTCACATAAGCTTAGAAGGCCCATCACTTCAGAAGCTATATGTTCTTTAAAACCGCCGTGGGGCATCCTTGAATTTGCTAAATGCATCTATTGGAAATCAAGATGCCTTGTTTGTTAAGTCAATATTTGCACCAATAAATGCATGCGGTGCATGAACTTCTAACTTTTTCACACAAATGCCAGCATGTCTGAATATGTGTTAGTCATTTCAATGCACGCTTGTTAACAAGTTAGCAAACATAAATAATCAATTATACCTAAGATCTAGCTCAAGTGTAAATTGATGAGCTTTAATTGTGGAGGGAAAATTAAGTACTTAGCCTACAATTTTTTATCATGGAGAAAAAATAAAAGATCTACCGACGATCACGGTGACCTTTTTTGTTGTATGAGCGAGAAAGTTCACAATTCATTGCGAGAGGATGCGTAGAACCCATTTTGTCGGAGAAGGCGAAAACGGAGGGCAAGGGTGTGAAGGTCGTCTTTATAAGAATCGTCCGTGTAAGTGTTTAGCATGTTCTTCAAAGCTTCTTCTATCTCCGCAAACTAGTAAGAGACCCCAAGGTGGCAAAGCCCATCAATCTGACGCACTTGCCCTGCTCCCTCTGCTCCGCTTAACATGTCAAGCACTTTTTCTATGAGCTCCCTTGATCTACCTCTCCATGAATCCAATCTCTGCATCAGCAAAGCACGTGCATGCACAATAATATACACACCAGAGGTATCTAATAATATTGAAGATATCAAAATCTTATAATACCTCTTCATTTGGGGAAAAGTAACCAATTTCCGGCCAACATTATTAACCTCAAGTTCTTTTGGAGGTGCTTGGGCAGAGATGTTGATAGCATTAACGGCATACATTACACTCATTGATCTCTATCGGTTGTTTCCAATGCATGAGCATCTACAACAAAAACCCTCCTTTACATAGGTGCTAAAGATCAACAATATTACAACACTGTGATGCATCCCATGTGATGCACGATACCTCAATGAATGTCTTGCTTGTGATATTATGGGTATAGTAAATGATAAAGCACTGTCAATATCGTCCCAGAATAACGTGAAGTGGAAAAAGGGAAACTGCATACCATCGTTCCATTTAGGCAATCACTACTCCCATAGATAGTATGAATATCTTGGCTGTGATATTATTAGTATAGTAAATTACAGAGGAGTGTCCATATCGTCCAAGAATAACGTGAAATAGAATAAGTTATATTGCATACCAAGATTGCATTTAGGCAATTACTACTCCCATGCATAATTACTATGAATGCTTTGGTTGTGATCTTATGGGTATAGTAAATTACAGTGGAGTGTGATTGGTAGGCGGCCAGGTGGCACACATCTAGAGGAATAGAGGATTAAGATCTGTTATTTAGACAGTCACAACAACAAGGGATGTATTTAATTTAAGATTTTGATAAGTGACATGAATGTGGAGTCGGAGTACTGGTGATATGGGGGCTTAATATTTCAAAAATTCTTTAATTAGGGCACCTTTAATGGCATGAAAAAAAAAGAAAAACTAATCTAAAAAAATTTTAATTAATCAACTTTACGAAAGTAGTAAATGCATTTTTTGTTTTATCAAAAAATAGTATGGATACAATATATTTTGTGTTTAAAAATAATAATTATTTTCAAGTTGATTTCTTATGTGCTCTTTCTTATGCACGTGCCTTATTTTTTCTTATGTTATGAAATTAGTTGGTATTACGTATGCGGTAATTATTTCTTAGAGCTCATATTCATCATGGGAAGATCTTGTGTATATGCCAGTTTAATTATTATTCATATATATATATATATATATATATATATATATGTCTATCTATCTATTTATCTATATGTGTGGGTGTATTTTTTTGTATTCTCAACGACCACCATTTATATACATGCAAATTCATAAACCGAGGTCATTACTAAATAACTTGAACATGTTTAATTAATAAATAACTTGATAAAGTAGACACATTAATGGTGAAAAATAAACTAAGTATACCAATCGTTCTCATCATGTGACCATATAAATGCATTACATATATCTATATATCTAAATAAAAATATATCTGTCTAAGTAACAACTCAATAAAAGGTTCACTAAACTGTTATATTAATAAGCGAATAAAATAAGTCCTAATAGCTAAGCTCTTCCATTCTGTCAATTTAAGACCATGAATAACTGCGTATAAGCAAACTAGTCCCCTTAATATTGGTAATAATACTAAATCCATTACTTACATATGTAGTAAACAAGTAAATGGAAAAAAAGAATAAGCTGCAAATGATTAAACAAGGTACAAAATCAAGTAAAGCTCTGATCATACTGAACATGAACATAATATAAAATACTGAAATAACATATACATATACTTGTAGATAATATGATAACTAAATTAATGAACATAGCATAATACTTGATAAGAGATAAACTTTATCAACTAATTAATACTAATCATATGACTTACTAACAAAAACCTAGTGGATTTATATAATTAGCAAATAACATGAAAACATACTAACTTAATTACCCATGTGACTTACATGTAAGTCCTAATAAGTTAATTTAAAAATGAATATTGAGTTCAATACCGAATATGGGTGGTATGAACAAAACATAAAATACATGAAAACAAAACTATGTATTTTTCTTGGCTCTTGGATAGCCTTGACTCCTGATAATTTGACATATAAGTATATTTTGAGAGTTATTGTACATTAACTCAATTTTGGAAAATGTGTAGGCCACCATAAGACCTGATGAATACAAACGCCATCAAGATAGAAGCCTAAAGCATGTACTTTGATCCTTGCTTACGTGAAATGCGCCAAAGCCTATGACATAGTATGTCTACTGAGCCATTATGTGAGATTTAAATAAAACTTCCTGAAAACATGTTGTTAAGTATATGCCTTGCACTTGAACTAAACATGTGAAACTAATAGTTTTATTTTGATATTAATAACATGATACCCATTACTTGATAACATGAATAACTGGTAGGTATAACATGATAACGTATTAGAAAAATGGTATAATCATGATTAATCCATCTTTACATTGCCAAATAGATGCACTTCAAATAAAGAATAAACACGGACGTGATTAGCATGCAACTCCGAGCTCTTGCATGCTTAGTTGCAAGCTGTCTTAGTCTGAATAATGATATAAATCTGTATCACAATCCAAATTAGCTTTCTTGTCTAAATGCTATGAAATGATAATGATGTCATACAACATTCTAACCCTACTATTAACAATCATATAACTTCATATAATTATCATCCAATGTTCAACAATTCATAAACATAACATAAATGAAATATAAACATGAATTAATTCAAGAAATTAGGGTCACAGCGCGAGTTTTACAGTGCTAAACCTGAGTGTTGTGGCGTTAATGTGTGTATGCAAGCCTTCATAAGTGAACACCGCAGCTTCAAAAGTTGTGAGTTTGAGCTCTACGATGCATAACAGGTAGTATGAATGACGTGGCATTCTCAATATTAAGTGAGTTCTGCAACGCCGCAGCCCAGATTTTCAGTGATGCGAGGCTGAGGCTGGCCTTGCTTAATTTCAAATACGCAGTATAGCAGCGTTGCTAGCCAGTGCTACGACCAAGCTCCACTTTTAAATTTTGTATCCTTTTCATTTTTGATCTGTTTTGTATCAAACAAAAACAAGATTTTTATAATCTCTAGACATCAAATCATGGGTTATAACAAGTGTTTAATCTAACTTGAATTAACCTTTATTTTCATGATTTTAATTAAGAGAAAGCATACTTGTCAAGAGTAAACTATTACCAAACATACTACAACTTGACTAATCATTGTAGATTATTGGTAAATCAAAGAAATTACTTGAAAAACATGTTTAATCATAGTTTAACATCTTATACATCAATTTCACAGATCATACAATTCTGCACATGCATAGAACATATGAGGAAAAAAAAACATGGAATAACACAGAATATGAACATGATGCAAAAATCTATGCAATTAACTTGTTTTAATTAGAATTACTAACCGAACTCCAAGTGCATGCAACGGCCATCACTCTATGCACCCAGCACCCCACAAATCTCAACCATAGGATTGAATAAACTAATTTTGTTTATGGTTTTGATAACAAGTAATTCACTAATAACTTCTAGACTCTTCCAATAACTACCCTAATTGATAATAATTGCATAGGGAAACTACCTAGATAAGTAATAATCATTATATGACAACCCACTGATGTAAATCTTATGATCAAGAATTCATGTGTGTCGAATGAGTAAACAAATGGGGTGTCGCAAGCTCCAAAATTTCTTACTAACATCTTCTTCAGTGATTAGACAAAAACATTACACCACAATCCACTCCACATGTTTGTTAACAAGAGAGAGCACATAGAGAGAGAGAGAGGATGAGAGAGAGTGGTCGGCTAGGGATTGCAAAATAAGAGGAGATCAACCCCCATAGCCTCATATGACCTCATACTTTCTACTTGTCCAAAAATATCCTCAAACTAAGTCTAAAATACTAAACGACCCTAGCCCCCTACATTGATCCATAAAAATATGGATGAATTTGTCCATATCCATTGAGCGAAATTGACTTAGGAGTCACATTTAGATCTTTGACTACCCAAACATGATTGGCTGCACTAAATCAACTCAATCGTATAAAATAAGTGTTTAGCCTCCTGAACAACTTAAAAATATGACAAACATCTTGTAAGTTAGACAAGAATATAGTCCACCTAGAGCTTAACCAAGTAGTTCATACTCATTGTCATTCGGACCGGAATAAAGTGAGCAGACTTAATAAGTTGGCCTACTAATGACTCTTGTATAGCATTATTATTTTGTGCTAGTTTGAACATGCTTTCAAGGTCCTAGCCCCATTTTCATATTCAATTTAGCTAAGAAATAAAATTTTCTCGAGAAATGAACAAAGTATGAAATAGTAGCATTTCCCAATCTAATTTTAATTAATTATCATAATTTTTCAAGGAGAAGGTTTATCAAGACACATGTGCGAGTTGGTGAAGGTTGTTATGCTTTAATCATATTACGGTTCCCATGAGGAAATTACTAGGAAGGTGAACAACTTCTCACAATGATTGGAAGTGACCCTTGTGCACAAATTTTAAGAGCAATTATAAGCATGCAATTGTGGAAGGTTAAGGTGATCCTAGTCATAACTATGTCATCCCATGTGCTCAAAGATTACCTAACCCGAAGAAGGATCACGCCTCATATGCAAGGAATGATTATTTTGAGAGCATTCCGGTATTTGGCCAGTGAGGAAACTTCATAGATAATGCTAAGAATTTGCTAGAAGATTGCCATAAGCTACCTACCTCAGAGTTGTTATAAATACACCCACTCACGCACTTGTAAAGGAGCTTTTTAGAGTGGTGTTTTTGTGATTGAGAAGTTAAGTTCCTTCCTTTCAGATCTTGGAGCTTCAAGTTCTTCACTTCTTCTAAATTGTAAGGAGGGTTTGAGTTTTTGACAAGGAGTCGTGCAATAAAGCTACAAGGAAGAGAATGCAACTGGAAAGAAGTTTTGCGTGAAGGCCTCATTGACAAAGATTTGAATAATGCCTTTCTTCTTCTTCTTCTTTTGTGTTGTATTCTTGATGAATTTCATGATGTTTCTTACACCTTTGATTGGGCGATTTGTATTAATCTAAGATGAACAATGGTTCTTAGTTAGTTGATTGATGTAACTTTGTTGTTATCTATCTCTTTATGATTGATTTTGAATTGATTATTTAAAATCAGTTCTTAATGTTTCAAAAGCATAACTAACTTTTGTATGATAAAAAATTTGGTCTTGCACTGGACATAGAGAGATTGATGATGCCATTTGTTGAAGTAGTTTATGATTTTTGGGTAGACATACACTTCACTCATAAATATCCATATTGAGGAGTTAGCTCGTTATTCATTGTTCATGTTTTATTTGCACATACATGTAGAATAAGGCATAAGCAGTAGATTGTAATATGGAGCGACAGCCCGTTTAGTACCTCCATTTCTTCGGATATCAACCCAAATCATAATGTAATTTGATAGAAGTAATAAATTTATATTGCTTGTTAACTAAGTGAAATTGAACATCACAGTTCACCAGTTTGATTGAAACACCTTTTTTAGTTTGGTTCATCTTAAATAGTAAAATATATGGTTACTAATTTGGTTCTAAGCCCCTTGCCTGGATTTCACCTCAAGAAAAGATTGGACATATTATTGTGTGACTCTATTTTGTTTCTCCTAATTTCTGTTCTCTGTCAATTTTTATTAAATAGTTAATATACTAGTACTAATAGTGAGGCAAAGACTCCAAATTCACTGGAGCAACGATGTTACTTAACCACTGTTACTTTGTATGATGCGTGTAATTGCACAATGTATTAAAATATGCAACATCAACTACTACCTAAATTGCATCAGTGGTTCTTCTTTGTTTAGGTGGTCACAACCATAAAATTGCATGTACTGGTTTTCCATTTTCACTTAGGTACTTCTCATTGATTGCAGTTATCCGTATGGCCTGTGATATGTTAAATTTTACTTATTAACAAGTTAAACACTTTGAGCCAAAGGTAGCTATATCCTTATTTATTCATGGTCACCAATACACCCTTTCACGTGATATCGATACATCTTGGAAACTCTTGGATAAATGATGTATTTAGAATGATGCACTTATAGGACTTCCTTTTCTTGACTTCTCACTGCTTTGAACACAGAGTCAACCATCAAATCTAATGACTCCATCTTCTCCTTTCTTCACTTGTTCTAGAGAAGTGAGAAACCCTTGTAACTCCTCATCTGTATTCTGAGCCACTTGGATTTTGTCAACTAAGTCATTGGAGATATTTGAATTTGTCATGAGGGATATCAGCTTACACTCTGGATTCACTTCTATGATATTGTCCATCATTTTCCAATCATTGGCCATACTATTGGAAAGTTGTCCACATGGATTTTGGCTAAGAGAGTTGGCTACTACATTGACTTTTCCTACATGATAAGCTATGCTGAAATCATAGTCCTTGGATAAACTCTAGCCATCTTCTTTGCCTTAAGTTTAGGTCTTGTAGTGTGAAGATATAGTTGAAGCTCTTGTGATTAGTAAATACTTCAAATTATTTCTCCATATAGGTAGTGTCCACAAACCTTGAGTGCAAAAACCACTGCTACAAATTCTAGATCATGGATAAGATAGTTCTTTTCATGTACGTTTAATTGTCTAGAAGCACATGACACTACTTTATCATAGAAAAACATAGGTGTAGATAACAAAACATTATGTTCCTTTTAGCAATGTGAGAACTAGTACTGACATCAAGCAATGTTTTAATGACTGAAAGCTCTTCTCACACTTTGAATTCCATGTAAATTTTTTACCTTTCTTAATTAAAGAGGTTAAAGGAATTGCTATTGTGGAGAAATTCTTCATAAATCTCTGGTATACCCTACAAGTACTAGCTCTTAGCCGATAACATTCTTTGGCTAACTCCATTCCATAACTGTTGCCACTTTAGAAGGATTTACTGACTTGCCATCCTTGGTTATAATGAGAAATAAGAATAAAACTTTCTTCATCCCAAAATCACATTCACTGAATTTAATATACAACTTGTTCTTTCTCAATACTTTGTTAATCTGAGTTGTTCTTCATGAATTTATTCATTATCATAGTAGATTAATATATCATCCACAAAGATATACTCCAGTTTATGAGTGTCATGGTGTCCATAAAGAGAGTTTGAACATTGTGGTGTTGTCAACATGTTAACTCATGTTAAGTGAGTGCTATGGCACCTACAACCTCGGCTTTGGGTTCTACGATGCTAAGGCTCGTCTTCCTCAATTTAGGATACATAGTGCCGTGGAACTCCTATATAACGTTGTGGCGCTATGGATTGGGTTCCACTTTTAAATTTTGTTATCTATTTGGTTGTGACTGATTTGTATCAAACAAAAACAAGAATTTTATGATCTCTAGATATCAAATTATGTGTTGTAGCAAGTTTTTAATCTAACTTGAATTGACCTACCTTTTTATAATTTTAATTTAGAGAAAGCATACTTGTTGAAAGTAAACTATTACCAAACATGCTATAATTTAACTAATTATCCTAGATCATTGATAAATCAAAGAAATTACTTGTAAAACTTATTGACAACATGATTAATCATAATTTAATATCTTATACATCAATTTTATGGATCATACAATCATGCGCATGCATAGAACATACAAGGAAACATACAAGCGACATGGAATAAGATGGAATATGAACATGATGCATAATTCTATGCAATTAACTTGTTTTAATTAGAATTACTAACCTTCTCTTGGGTGATTAGCCTAAATTTTTGCACCACAATCTGCTTCACACACTTTCCAACATAGAAGGAGCACGTAGAGAGAGAGACAGAGAGCAGAGAGAGAGAGAGGTCAGCTAGAGTTTGCAAAATAGGAGAGAGATCGATCCCAAAGCCTTCTATGCCCTCATACTTTCTACTTGTCCTAGAATGTCCTCCAATTAATTCTAAATACTAAACTAGCCTTAGACTCTCATATACAGATCCTAAATAGGTAAACTTGAATGAATTTGTCCATAACCATTAACCGAAATCGACTCGTGAGTCTAACTTACATATTTTTTTAATAAATTTTAATTTGCATCTTTGTCTACCCATAGTAATTGATTGCACTTAAATCGACCCAAAGGTGTAAAATAAGTATTCAGTGTCTTGAAAAATTGAAAAGCATGACAAACGTCTTGTATGTGATATAGAATTAGTTCACATGTGATCGTATCCAGCTTATTCACGATAACTTAAACCTTATTCTATTACTTGTTCTTTGAACTTTATCTTGAACAATTATTCCTAACATTGATAAATGTTAGTAAAATAATCAATATGATTAAACTCAGTATAATCAACAACATAAATTGAAGAATTCCGAGTATTAGTCTGAATATAGAAAGAAAAAAATTTGATGGGTTGAAAAATAAAGAGTTACTATTTATATCTACTCCTCGAGACAAATAAGCATGCACATTAGTAAACCTTGTTAATCTTGTGCCTATTTTGCTTAAT
Organism: Piper betle; assembly: GCA_033002965.1. Taxonomy (NCBI): domain Eukaryota; kingdom Viridiplantae; phylum Streptophyta; class Magnoliopsida; order Piperales; family Piperaceae; genus Piper; species Piper betle. The sequence goes on from JAURVB010003321.1 coordinate 13,185, forward strand.
CTGATCATGTCTCCCTCCGAGTCAAAGTGGAATCCCCAATGTCGGCTGTAGTGTTGTAATAATTCGCAATCTCATCATAGCCGTACCAATTTCAAATCAAAATATATAAAAATCATGGATAAATGTGATCGCCGATGACATATTTCATGTCTAGCATAAGTCAAGAGATTAATAAATATGTCGCCCAATTTGTAAGAAAATACATTTGGGATCAGGGTACATGAGTATAAGATCTTTCACAAATCTCCTGCGCTTTAAATCAAAATTTATAATGTGAAACGTGCTCTTAATCATTTGTCAAAGAAAAAGAAGCCAATTCAAACACAGACTACGAGCATGCTTTGATTTTTTTAAGCAAATAAATGTAGATGATAATTTATACCAATCAAATTTACGTACAAAATTGATAAATTTATCTATTTAAAAATTTATTTCCATCCCCAATTATTAGATGATAATAAACCATTAAAAAAATGTGGGAGTAACTTAAATGTATAAGAATAAAAAGATAACATCTTTAAATTTTCAATATAATCAATCGGCTAATTTCTTATAATAATTTAAAATAAAAGAACAAAAAAATTTTACTAACAAAAGATTTTATATTTTACGCTTGGATACACCTCAACACAAGTTGACAAATGGCCTGACTTGGATGTGTTAAGTCATCTTCAAATTATTGACTTCCTCTGATTTACGTGGAAGAGCATTACAATTTACAAGTTCAAATTTTAGTTCTCCCCAGTAAGCTTACTGTCAAAAGATTTGCTTTTTTATTTTGTGATAAGTACAGAAATTCTGAATATCCATTGCAAGATAAAATGCAGTGCCGCCAAAATATTTTGATGGTGAAAGCTGCTTTTTTTACCGTAAAATTCCTTTATCATCGATATATTGATGGTAGAGCGAGGACTTTCAGGGAAAAGTTGAAAATTTTTATGGTAAGTTATCAAATTAGGAATTTTGACGTTAAAAGTTAAATTACTATCAAATTATTTTGTTGATCAAAATGGGAATTTTGAATGGGGAGAGCATGGATTGGGTAACCGGCCGAACCAAACTCACGTCAACATTTTTTCAACTATAAGCAATGGAATGGTCCATTTCGATATATAAAAATTATCAATTTAAAAATGCCATCAGCAATAAAATGTTAGAGAAGTTCGATTCAGTTAAAAATCGGTTTATCGGTTTTCGGTTGGAGTTCTGGTGAACCAAAACTGCTTTATTCGGTTTTGATTTACATGGTTCGAAACCAAGTTCCAACCCCTTTAACTAAACCGAATCAAAGAGAGAGCGTGGGGAACCACCGCCCAAACAAGGAGCCACCGTCACCAAAGGCCTAGAGCTCACGATCTCCGACCATCTTCCTCCTTGTCATTGCCGCTGAAGCCCTGCTTATCTTAGGTAACTTGGGTTGGCGTTGGGAAACCCGCATCCAAGTGACTCTGAAGCCCTGCTCTTGATCAGTGAACGGTAAGATGTAAGATCTCTCTTTCTCTACCTCTCTCTCAATCTCTTTCATCGGCAACACCATATGGTGGTATCCATTCTCAACTTCACCCTCTCTAACGGTTAAGTGATGGTTCCTGCTTGGATTTTACTTAATTGTTTGTTCTAGGTTCTTTATTGGTTGCTGCTTGTGTATGTGGTTTTATTGCAATCCTGTGGTATGGGATAAGGGGTTGTAGTGTTTCTAGTCTTAGTTTTACGTCGAGATTGAGATTGGTTGGTAAGTGTTATATAAGATAGGTTGTAAGTCTCTTAAAATGACTAGTCGTTTTAAGATGTACACAATGCCCATAATATTTGGTATCAAAGTCAGCCCATGATATTATTAAGTCTCAATCTTAATAATACATGGTGAGGCGGAGCATGATAGAATAATACAATTAGGACCAGAGTGAGAACTGCCTAGAGTGGGCACCAGGGACGGTGAGGCGGAGCATGATGGATTAATACAATCCTGTGGTATGGGACATTAGGTTGCACTGTTTTCGGTCATAGTCCCGAGTGCAATATGAGATGGGTATGATGGAATAATAAAATCCTATGGTATGGGATATGAGGTTGTATTGTTTTTTGTCATAGTCCCAAGTGCACTATGAGATGGGTTGTAAGTCTCATAAAATGACTAGTCATTTTGAGATGTACCCAAGACCCATAACTGGTTTTGTAGTGTAGGTGCTCGTTTTCAATGGTTTGTTTTGTAGGGGATACGTTCATTTGTTGTACTTGTGTGGTTGCTTTGTTTGTGTTCAGCTGTACTTGTGTGGTTGCTTTGTTTGAATCATGAAGGTACTAGTCTGGCTCGTAAAAAACAAACCAATTGTTAGTTTGGGTGAAGTTTGGTTAGAACCAAACCAAGTTGAAGCAATTCGATTTGTTTGGTTCAGTTACTGGTTGTGGTTTGGTTTTTATTGGTTATGTAGTTCTTCAGTTACTTCACTTAATTTGGTTTTTAGTTTGGTTTTCTTAACTGAACCATTCATTTCCACATCCTTATATTGTATAAAAAATATGAAATTTTAACCCTTTTCTTTACCATCAAATTATTTTGATGGTAAAACTTACATTAATTTTTTTTGTTTCTTTTGTATAAAACGATTGGCTCTTTAACAGATCATTAGCATACCTAATTTTCCTTCATCTAAATATAAAAGGATAGACTCAATTTGATCCCTAAACATAGAAATTATGTTACACAATTCCATAAGAAATGTAAACGATGAAAGCCATGTATAGTCCACCAAATTGAAATTTCCTTGACGAAATAGTTACATATAGATGCTAGTGATAAAATCTAAGCAAAGAAAGAAGAAAAGCTCCATGGATATGATTCAATTAAAGATGATAGAGGGGGTGAAACAACATTTCATACTCTTAGGTTGGATGTCAAGTTCAAAAGAGAAAATTATTGAAATGAAATTAAAATGAACACTAACTTTGATATGGTTCAGGAGCCTTGAAAGAAGTGCCATGTGCCTTTCTTAATTAAAATCTAGCTCAAGAAATATGGTTTTTCCTGCTAACTAAACTCAGTTCAAGAAATAAGATTTTTCTATTAACATAAAAAATCGATGTAGAAAAACAACCCAAAAATTTCTCCTTCACCCAAGGTAGTGAACACCTTGAACAGTGAAAGCAATGTCCCCTTAGTAACATTGGACGGAACTCACGAGGAGAGAACTAACTAACAATCTTCCCATGATGGGCTTCGGGAGTTTTGAACTAGGCTAAGCATCCCTCCTATACCGCCCATTGTTTTTGTTGACCTTGAGACAAGTGTTGTGAACTTCTCTTCAACTGAAAGTTAAATCATGGAAGAAGGCTTTTCAATGACTTAAATTCAAGTAACCAACCTTTTACACAACCTGTAATAACCCTCAACTTAGCCTCACATTTAATACCTCTAAAAGTAAGATCTATTTTATTATTGGATTGTGCTTATTAACCTTCAAATTTTGTTAAACATTTTTGAATAAATGATTTAGGCCCATTAATTTGTACATGGGTTTAGAATTACAGTTGGTATTAAAGCCAATCTACGTTAATATTAGATGGTGGGCTGGACTAAGGACGTGAGCGAAGCTATTGACGACAAGCTAAGTAAGACGTGTGGGCTAAGCTATCAGACATGAAACAAGTATAGGAATTCCAAAAGTAAAAATTTTTTAGGTCGGTAGATTGTAATAACCTATAACTTTATTAGTAGAGATTCAATTTATTAGTAGGATGCATTTATTGATTTTCAACTTTGCTTAACTACTTTTGAAAATTTGACATAGACGCATGACCGGGTCATTATACAATTAATATGGAAACAATCCAACAAACTTCCCCCACCATTTGCTGATCTCACATATCTCTTCTTTTTCAGTACCAAGACCAATCCTATAACAAGGGGCATGGTTGTTCTCTATTGTACAAATAGATTTGCCATCATGCAATTCTTTTTTTTCTTAATCAGTTCATGAACTCTATCATACGAACAAGGTTTTTAAAAAACTTATATTTTATTAAGGCATGCCGACAATTGTGGAGTGTCTAACAATGCCATCATTTTCATAGAACTTCCTAAAGATGGATTCACAAAACTCTAAAACTATTATCTATTCTAAGCCACTTGATTTTCTTTCCTGGTTTTCAATAATTTTCTTTCATGTCTTAAAAGTGGAAAAGACATTATTTTTAGATTAAAAAAATAAACCCATATATATCATGAATAATTATCAATAAAAATAAGCATATAATTTGCTCCTCCTTTAGAAACAACACGGAAGGTCGTCAAAGTTTAGAATGATTATAAACAAAAGTATCATTGGTTCTATGAATACCTAAACGAAAGATTGCTCTCTTTTGCTTTCCAAAAATGCAATGCTTATAGAAATCAACTTTATCATTACCCTGTCCTCATAAAAGACCTTGCTTACTCAATATTATCATTCCACGATCACTCGTGTGTCCAAGCCTCATATGCCATTATTAAGTATCAACTGAGTCTGGAAGGGATGACAAAGAAACCATTGCAGTACATGTAACGGTGATGTCTTGTAAAACATATTGGTTATTAGCTCTATTAGCCTTCATTTAAATAATGATACCTTTTGATACCTCGAGAACTGCACCTCCAGCTGAAGATTTGAACCCATTTTCTTCAAGAGTAACTATGAAATGAGATTTTTTTTTCAACTCTAGGATATGCCAAATATTGTAGGGTTTATAACAATGCCACTGTGAGTCTTGATTTTTATTGTTCTTGTACAAACAACTCTGCATTGTCCATTGTAACCCATCATGAAAACTATACCATCAGTAGATTCATAGGTGGAAAACTAGTCCGGATAGGGATACATGTGATATGAACGAAAAGAATAAAAAATCTGTTCAAATTTAAGCCTACCTATAGTATTAGTAATGAGAAGGAGTTCAACACCAAGATTATTCACTACAACTATAGCTTCTATAGGTTTATAAGGCCAATTATAATTATTATTTTTGTTGTGTTTCTTATTTTTCAACTTATAACAATCATCTATGATACGCCCCTTCTTTTAACAATAACATCAAATTGTATCATTATTCTTGGTTTTAACTTTGATCGGAATCTATTTTTGTTATTTCTAGAACCTTTTTAAAGTGATCTTCCTCTAATAGTAAGTCTCTCAGCTTGACAGGTCGAACTTGGAGGATATTATTTGTTTTATTTTTTTTAAAGAGAAAGTGAAATTTGACATCTTCAAAAGACAGGGTCTTGTTATTGCTATATGGCAAAATTACTTTGAAGCGTATATAAGAAAGAGAGATAGAACATCCTCACAAAATGGTTTTGTCTTCATTATCAATTTTTATATCTAAGTGTTCTAAATCGATGTGAACAATGTTGAACTTGTCAAGATGACACTGAATAGGCGTACATTCTTCCATCGGCATCGTAAAGAAGTGTTCCAATAGACAAATCTTGTTCGCAAGACTTTTGGTCACATAAAGTTATTCTAACTTGGACCAAGATTCTGCCGATGTATTCTCATAGATGACTTCTCATAGTACCTCTTCAGATAAATGTAGCTAGATGGAGCTGTTGGCTTTATCATCATGATCCTCGCATTCTTTGTTTGTCATAGTGGTCGCCTTCTTCAGTGAACCCAAAAGACCTTTCTTTACTCTAGGGTTTCTAAGAATTGCCGAAATTTGAATTTGCCAAAAGCTAAAGCAAAATTTGCCATCAAATTTCTCAACGTTGAATTATGTAGTCGTCATTATACTTTGGGCCAATGCTATGATACTAGTAATTTGTTAGCAAAAACTCCTAGGGGTATAGTATAATGATGACATTACAAAAATTTAATGAGAAATAAAATAAAGATAACACAATTTTACATAAAAACCCTCAAAATGAGCGACAAATCACATGTGATACTTGAAGCACAGATTCACTATCATAAATAATTACAAAATTATAAAATATTATAAAATATACTTTAATCACATCCTCACATACAATCAAGTCTCTTGCATAAAAAGTGAAATCTTAATATTTATAAACTCCTCAAAGGATTTTCTAAAGAACGAAAGAAGTGAAATAAAATGAAAAGGTCGTGCTATTTATATAGATTTTCTAGCCGTGTTGGTAAAAGAAAGTTCAAACATGTTTCTAAATTTATACACATGCTAGTTGAATATTCAAGTTGGCAGTTGAAAAATTTTTGTCCCCTGTGAAATAACTATTCATACCTTCCTTTTAGTATTACCATCTATATAAATAGTAAAACTGCTTTTAACCACTATTCATGCTCCACATGTCTATCATTTTTTTTGACCACGTTAGGCACATGAACTTTAGAAAACAAGATATCTTACCGACAATTATTTTTATGAAATCCCTTAACTTAAGCGCATATCCAATACCTCATGCTATAAGATATGGTTTATTATTGGGGATGTAAATAATAATCTTCAAGTTGGTTAACCAAGCTTTCGAATAAATGACTTGACCTCATCAATTTGGACTTTGGGTCAGGTCTTTACAGATGATATCAGGGCTAACCTGATTTAATATTGGATGATGGGTTGCACTAGGGATGTAAGCTAGGCTGTTGGCCACGGGTTAAGGCGGACGTAAGCTAGGACTGGCTACGGGCCAAGTGAAGAGTTTAGGGTGACAGAATTTTCTAAGGTTAGTAGATTGTGAAACTTTGGGCCGAGTCTTTATACTTTTCTTTTTGAAGTGTAAAAACTATTGATACTATTTCAATGAGTGTCTCAATAGTAATGGACTTTACATGTCTTCAGATTTATACATTTGTTTTTTATCTTCTCCAATCTGTAACTTCACACAAAACCTTATACATGCCATATAACAACCATAACATATATTAAACATAGAATCGGCTAAAAAGTACACAATTTCTTAATTTTATTAAAATACATAAACCACTCCTAAAACACTTAAAACTCAACAGCTAAATACTCAAAACTTGACAAAAAGTGGATGGGAAAAATAAAATGAACATGCACATGTTAGAAGATTAACGCAACATGCAAAATCATTCTAAAACCAAGTATAATAAAAATCTAACAGACTTGAGCCAATTAAATTACTTTTTACCTTTCAAAATTGTAAATTATATTTTCAACTCTCTCTATCCATGCTATTTGTGTTGCAGTATCCATCATCATGAATGTCAAGGCAACATTTTCCCATCAAATTACATTACTAATGTCTACTTTTGCAGTGAAATTTGGTTTGTTCATAATTATACGCATGAATGTCAAGGCAACATTTTCCCTTCAAATTACATTACTAATATCTACTTTTGCAGTGAAATTTGGTTTGTTCATAATTATACGCAAGGCAACATTTTCCTTCCACAATCACATTACTAATATCTACTTTTGCAGTGAAATTTGGTTTGTTCATAATTATAAGCATAGTCATTTCCTTGATGCTTGTCATAGTGAATTCTTCTTAAAATAAGCTCTCCCCTTGAGCTGTTTCAACTGTTGGGCCCTTATGGGCCCGTACCCAAGCTCCGAAACTAATGTGGGGGCCCGAACCAAGCTCCGAAACCATTGTTGGACCTTTCGGGCCCCCAAAAGGGACTTTAAACAACCAAAGGAAACTCGCAATAGGTGTCACGAGCCTCTCTTAATCCAAAAGTTAACTTAAGGAATAAGGCTTTCCCATTAGCCTATATACAAGTCACAAACAACCTCTACGACCGATGTGGGACAAACCCAACATCAACAAGGTCTATAGTTTCTGTCATTCTCTTTTGATATCCCTTCTTAACCTCAACACTTCTTGACTTTTCTTTTCTTTCTTGTCAGAATCCTTCGTAATAGGACTGGAGATTCTATCTTCTTCACCTGAATCAATTTCAGTACAATAAGTTGGTGTCATGCAAAGATCATTACAGGCACTTGGAGTCCTTGTAGGTGGCAATGTAGTTTGTTGCTTGCGTCCATTTGCTTTTCTACCTATAAAAATTTTATTTGTTCGTGCTTTGTCAATATCAAACTAGAAACAAAAATGACATGCACATGCTAAAAATGTTAACGCACTTTCAAATATTTCATGCCATTCGTTATAAAATGAAATGGAAGAGTGTCTCCACTTTCTAGCCTCGTTATGAGTCTGTTTACCGGTAAAAAGAAAACATAAATTACATTTATTAATTTGTTTAACAAAAAATTTCTCCACGTTATTTGTTAAATTACACTTAGATAAGCATCCCACACTTCAGATATAATTTCTACTATCTTTGTATTTGGATTAAATCCAGATCCACTTTGATAGATCATACAATCAATAACCGCAAACTCTTTCTTCATGTATTGGACATTAGCTTTTGGTTGTTCAATAATGACACTCCACTAAAATGTTTTATTCAAATCATCCACCATAAATGTCTAAGCTTCCGGTTTCCATCCGTTATCTCATACTTTACCTTGGCGAAATTGATCAAAAGTAAGTTCGTCAAATATTAAGTTCGACTGTGATCCCAATTCAACTAATATGTGTATGCAATTTCCTTTGCCGCAAATCCGAACCTATTTGCTACATCTGCGTCATGTATATATATTTAACATGAACGCTGCTAAACTACAAAGCTAGCACATTCATCTATACAAAATTGATTTCAAAGAAAGTCACAATCGATATAAAAAACAAACAAGAAAGTCTTATGAATAAATAAAATATAGATGATTTTCTCTTAAGTTGACTGCATCGCTGAATATTGACAGAGTGCAAGTTAAATAAGAAACCTATTAATTGAAACATTTTGAAAACGGAAAAAATACGAACATTTGTGTGTAGAGTCACTGATTTTCCGGCATATAATCATCAATAGGATAAGAATTTTTTTTAAAAATATATTGTATATATAGACTTCATTTTTTATCAATATACTTGTTGCTTTTTTCCCAAAAGGAAGAACAACATACGCTTCATTCATCCTAAAGACATATCCATCGATTTCGCTTTTAAAACTCTATACCATAGTGCATATCAAATAGCAAAATAATCAAAAACATGTGAATCAAAACAATGACAAGAAAACAACAAGGAAAACAGAAATGCAAAATGATCCAGAAAAACATCCACAAAACAAACAGTGGAAGAACATGCTCAAATACAAACTTCTCACATCCTCGGATCGTCAAGCACCACCTTCCCAATCCTTAAAACATACCCACGCACATACCAGATCAAGAAACTGCTGAGTTTCCCTCACACATTCACATTGAAAACCTCAATTGTTTGTTTTTGACCTTTTGTTTATCATACTAATGATTGGTATTTCGTATACTTAAGTGTAATTTTGTCCTTTCTCTATAGAAATTTAATCAGGTGACTTCTAGAATTCTACTTACATTCTTTTTTATAAAGGAGAATTTTATTCATGTTAAACAAAACATTCAATTGAGAGTTTTTGAGCACATTTGGCTTATAAAGGGAGAGTTTGGAGCAGTTCTTCATTATCTCAAGTTGAAGTCGGTGTCATAATTCAGGGTGTGAGGTTATTTTAATTTTCTTTTGAGGTGTATGTTAATTTCTCAATTTTTCATATATTGTATTTGTCAAAAATTGTATATTTCAGATCTTGTTAGTGGTCTAATTTATATTAGGAGAGTTTTGTCAAAATTTTATTCGATACTTGATTGTAATAGATTTTCTTAATTGAAGTTATCGAGTATGTTGGTTTTCTTTTTTCTAATTTGGAGGAAAATTTTTATCCATTTTTATCTTTGTGTCTCATATTCATCTATATTTGTTTTTATTTCATCTTGAGGGGAAATATTTTTTAAATTGTTTCTGCTAGAGCGTCTATTTCCCAACAAGCGGTATTAGATCCTAGTGAGCTTTGACTTTATCTTTTTTGTTTGTCATGGTTTTTGGTAGTACCTTTTATGTCAAAATGAATGATGAAAAATATGTTAAGATGGTCGCCCTTAAGGGTAAGTCTAATTGCCATTATTGGAAGGGTTGTATAATTGATTATTTATTCACTAAGGATTTATATGATCCAATTCTTGGCCCTCCTAAGTCATCGAGTTCCAGTCCACTGTTGAGTGCTACTCCGGTTGTGATTGATGAAGGGATGACTCCTTCGATTTCTCCTCCTCTGCCTACTACTAAGGCTGAGTTGAGTGTCATGCTGAATGGATCAAGATGGACAGAAAATACATGTCTTTGATCAAACAATGGTTAGAACAGAACCTATATAACCATGTGACGGGAACAAAGATAGCCAAGGAGCTTTGGGATAAGCTTTTGTATATGTATGAGAGAGACATTCCTGGAAACCAAAATTTGCTGGTCAAAAGGTTGATGAATGTTCGGTATAAGGATGAGATAGAAATCAGTGACTACATCAATGAGATACAAGGTATATTAACTCAATTATCTAGTTTGAATATGCCTCTTGATGATGTTTGGCAAGCTTGTTTATTATTGAATACTTTACCAGAGTCTTGAGAACCTTTAGTTATTTTTTTGAATAATTTTGACAAGCAGCTGACTTTTGATATGGTTTCAAGTTGTCTTTTGAGTGAAGAAGTGAGAAGGAAAACACAATAGATAACCTTATCTAATTCATCTCAATCTTTGGTTTCTGAATTTAGTTCTCTAGGAAAATTAAAGAGTTGGGAATCCAAGTGGAAGAGATAAGAGTAGAGGAAGGTCTAAATCGAAATAACAAGACATTAGAGTGCTTTATTGTGATAAAGCCGGCCATAAGAAGTAGAATTGTTACAAATACAAGAAAGGTCTAAGAAATGGTAAGGTGCTTGACAATAAGAGTGAAGATGATAAGACTTTATAGCAGAAGATATACTAATCATACTGGATAATGGAAATGATTGTTTAACAACTAATTATAATATTAATTGGGTGATTGATTCTAGCGCATCGTTTCATGCTACCCCATTTAAAGATTTTTTCCACATCTATGTGACAACTGATCTAAGTGTGGTGAAGATGGGCAACAATGGGACTTCTAAAACTATTGGTCATGGTTATGTGCATATTGTGACCGATTCTTGTCTTGTTTTGAAAAATGTGCATTATATTCCTGATTTAAGATTGAATTTGATGTCAACAGGTGTGCTATATGATGAGGTCTATGTTTCCCAATTTTCATGTGGCTTATGGAAATTGGTGAAAAGTTCTCTAGTGGTTGCTGGAGGGAAGAAGTGTGGTGGCCTTTATAAGACTACATCTAGTCTAGTTCGCAGGGAGGTTAATGTTATCTCTACTACTCTTACAGCTGATTTGTGGCATAGAAGGTTGGGACACATGAGTGAGAAGGGGCTAGACTTTTTAAAGAAGAAAAACCATCTTCCAACAACTTGATGGGACAACACTAAGATATTGTAATCATTGTTTCGTTGGAAAACAATGTAGGGCTTCTTTTGTATCCACTAGCAAAAGGAAGACACAAATACTTGAACTTGTACATTTTGATGTTTGTGATCCAATGAAGATAAAGTCTCTTGGTGGAGCTTCTTATTTTGTCACTTTTATTGATGATGCTTAAAGGAAGGTATGGTGTAACTGTTTGAAGAATAAAAGTGATGTGTTTAATACTTGCAAAGCATTTCATTTTCTTGTAAAGAGAGAAATAAGGAAGAATTTGCAATGTTTGAGAAGTGATAATAAAGGTGAGTACTGTTCTAATGAGTTTCAGGTTTATTGTGACAAACATGGCATTTGGCATGAGAAAACTATTCCCTATACCCCACAATTGAATTGAGTGGCTGAGAGAATGAACATAACAATTCAAAAATGGGATGGTGTATGCTTTCCACAGCAAAAGTACATAAAAGATTTTGGGTTCAAGGTATTTGTACTATTTGTTATTTAATTAACAGGTCTTTTACACTTGCTTTAGATAGGGATGTTCCAAAATAAGTTTGGACTGGTAAGAAGGTAAAATACACTCATTTAAGGGTGTTTGGTTGTAAAGCTTTTGTACATATGCCAAAGGAACTAAGGTCTAAGCTTAATGCTAGGACATTTGAATGCATATTTCTAGGCTATGGGGATGAAGAGTTTGGTTTCAGACTCTGGGATCCTAAGGAGAAGAAGATTGTTCAAAGCCGGGATGTGGTGTTTCGAGAGAATCAATTTCTAGAGGACTTTAGGAATGAAACAACTATCCAAAGTGATACTCAAGATTATGTTGTGAAGGTTAAGACTTCATCTACTCCTCCAACAGTTGTAGAAGATATTGTTCAAGATGTTACTGAACAGATTGATGAAGTCAAAGATGACATTCCTATTTCTTTACCTCGTGACTGTGTAGGTGAGGATAATGATATTACTAATGATACAGCTCCTGATGTTATTGATGAACAGGTATTTGATGGTGATCGGATTGTTGATCAAGGGGAAGCTGATGTTACTAGAACAAAATTTGATAGAATTGTTAAGCCATCCATGAAGTATCCAAAGTCTACTTATGTGACTCTCATAGAAAGTGGTGAGCCAAAAGATTTCAGTGAAGCTCTTAGTCACAAAGAGAAAGACAAATGGGTAAGTGCTATGCAAGAGGAACTAAAATCATTGCATGAGAACAAGACGTATGAGCTTGTGAATCTTCCTAAGGGGAGAAAAGTCTTGATGAATAAATGGGTTTATCGGCTTAAGCATAAAGAAGGTAACTCACAACCAAGGTGCAAGACAAGACTTATGGTGAAAAGTTTCGAACAAAAGAAAGGTATTGACTTTGATAAAATCTTCTTACCTGTTGTAAAAATGTCTTCAATCAATTGTGTGCTAGGTTTAGTTGCAAGTATGGATTTGGAGGTTGAATAGTTAGATGTGAAGACTGCATTTCTCCATGGTGATCTTGATGAAACAATATGTATGGAACAACGTGAGGGTTTTGTAGTTAAGGAAAAAAACAGATGGTGTGCAGATTGAAGAATAGATTGTATGGCCTCAAGCAAGCTCTAGACAGTGGTACAAAAAGTTTGATTCTTTTATGGATAGTCAAGGTTACAACAGAACTATTTCAAACCATTGTGTATATATCAAGAAATTTGGGAAGAATGACTTTATCATTTTACTTCTTTATGTTAATGATATGTTGATTCTTGGACAAGATAAATCAAGAATTGCATATTTGAAGGAAAATTTAGGTAAATCCCTTGTTATGATGGATTTGGGTCCAACTAGGCAAATTCTTGGCATGTCCATCCGGCGGGATAAAAAAGTTAAGAAGATTTGGTCATCCTGAGAGAAATACATTGAGAAGATTCTTAAGTGGTTCAACATGAAATAAGCCTACCCAGTTACTGTTCCACTAGGAGCTAAATTTAAATTGAAGAAGGGTGAGCTAAGTGAGGCAGAAGTATATGAAATGAAGAATGCCCCTTATGCATCTGTTGTAGGGAGCTTTATGTAGCTATGGTTTGTAGTAGACCAGACATAGCGTATGCTGACGGAGCAATAAGTAGACATTTGTCTAATCCTGGTAGAGAACATTGGCAAGCAGTTAAGTAGATATTGAGATATTTGAGAGGTACTTCTAAGCTAAGTTTATGCTTTGGGGGAGGTAAGGCTATATAATCATGTTATGCTAATGCAGATATGCCTAATGATCTCGACTCTAGGAGGTCTACTTTTGGGGTTGTTATTTTTTACTAGTGGTGTTGTTTCTTGGCGGTTAAAATCGCAAAAGTGTGTTGCTCTATCCACAATTGAAGTTAAATTCATTGCAATTACAGAAGCTTGCAAAGAGGTTCTATGGTTGAAAAGATTTTTGAATGAAATTGGGATAAATAAAGATAAGTATGAGGTACTTTGTGATAGTCAAAGTGCTATACATTTGAGTAAGAACTCTAGTTTTCATTCAAAGAGTAAACACATAGATGTTTGATATCATTGGGTAAGAAATGTGTTGGAGAGAAAGTTGTTAGAGTTGAACAAGGTTCACACTGACCAGAACATCTCAAATATAGTAATGAAGATTGTGACAAAGGACAAACATTTATTTTGTTGAAGTGGAGCAAGTATGGAGAATTTTGCTACCACTTATGGCTAGTTAGCTCATGGATTCGTGAAGGGGAGGATTTGTTGAGTTTCCTCACCCATTCACATTGAAAAACTCAATTGTCAGTTTTTAGCCTTTTGTTTATCACACTAATGGTTAGTGTTTTATATACGTATTTGTGATTTCGTCCTTTTCTATAGAAGTTTAATGAGGTAACTTCTATAATTCTATGCATATTCTTCTACATAAAGGAGAATTTTGTTAATGTTAAATAGAACATCTTTTTGAAAGTTTTTTAGCACATTTAGCTCATAAATGGAGAGTTTGGAAAAGTTCTTCATCATCTCAATTTGAAGTCGGGATTGTAATCCAGGGTGTGTGGTTGATCAAATTTTCTTTTGAGGTGTAATCTAATTTCTCAATTTCTTATATATTGTATTTATCAAGAATTATATATTTTAGATCTTATTATTGGTCTGATTTTTATTTGGAGAATTTTGTCAAATTTTTATTCGATAACTTGATTGTAAGATATTTTCTTAATTGAAGTTGAATGAGTAGGTTGGTTTTCTTTTTTCTAATTGAGAGGAAAGTTTTCATTCATTTTTATCCTGGTGTCTCCTATTCATCTTATATTGATTTTTATTTCATCTTGAGAAAATATATTTTCTGGGTTGTTTCTGGTAGAGCGTCTATTTTCTAACGGAAAAAACAAACAACAGTCAACAAACGACAGAAAAAATCAATAAGACGCATAAGACCTAATAAATAAAATAAAAATTCAAAAAGAAAATCGAGCTGCTCAACAAATCAAAGTTCTTGTTCTTGATCACCTTGGAGTGGGGGAGGGGAAGACGAGGGGAGGGGACGGGAGAGGGAGACTACGTGGAGGAGAAGAGGAGAGAGGGTAGGGTCGGGGAAGAGGAAGGGAGGGGAGCAGACAGTTGCGAGAAACAAAATTTTGTGGTCGACTTTTTTTTTCTAATATTTTATGCAAAAACAGTAAAAGTGCGTTAAACGTTTATATTTTTCTAATATTTCACCGAATACCAATTTTACTTGTTATCTCTTTTTCTTTCTATTAAATAATTCCACAAAAGTAAATGATCATTGGCTGTGGCCTGACAAAACTGACAGCAAAGGTAGATAAATAAAGTGAGGAAAAGTAATGAATTGGCCGCTGTTGCCGGAATCATCCCACAAGGGCAATGGAAGTCGGAAGAGGCCTACTTTCGACCTTACCTGTCAGTGCGTTAGGTACCTCAAATATTAGAGAAAGAATCATGTCACTACATTGCCATGTTATATGTTTGATGGAGGTGGTGGACTGAAGGTGCAGGTGCAAGATGTGAGGTAATATGGATAGTTGGCTGGACTGGGCTATGCTGCGGCTGTAGAGGAATTCCTAGGACGTAATTTTTTGAAGTTGGGTGGATACAGTTTGGCCGGGCCATTTATCAAAAAATGAACGGCCAAAAAGGAATTGTGGTCGATGCCGGTGTACAGCCAGTTACGACCGTTTGGCGGTGGGAATTGGTGATGCCACCCGTAGCCCATGTCATCTATGACATGAACCGGAAGTAGGTGACCTCAAAACGGATAAGGCGATGGAAGAAGGTGGTGACTTTGTTTTCCTTTTTTTGGGTGGGTTTTGGCCCTTGGGAACGATACAAACCACATATTTGTGTCACAGTAATTACTATGCACTTCGGACCCGAAATTGGCGCTTTATTTGCACTTAAATTGAATTTAAGTTTTTGCTGCTTGTTATAGTTAGCATGAATATGGAAAAATTCAATTACCCTTCTTGAGAATTTCTAGATTTTTAGAGAGATTTCATGGAATTTTGACGATTTTTATGAAAATTAATCACCGGATATTACAATGGTGGTGACTATGCCACCGAAATCTTGGAACGCGGGAGGAGGTTTAGTTCCATATGACGTGTGCGTCAAAAGTATGCAATCAACTGTAGGCTGTAAAAGTAGTTTTATTTTTGGATCACAGAAAATTAAAAAAATAATTATCAGCTACGAACTCAATCCCATCTCAAGTTCGTACTTAACAACATGAAACAAGTTGTGATATTTGGATTTGTTATTAAGTAACACCCGACGATTAGATATCAAGAACAAAGAAGATGCATGATCTTAAGAATTTATTTTCCTGCAATTCATGCGGATCTCCCCATCAGTGCCTTCAAGGGGGCTCAAGTTACCCATTTTCTTCATGGAGACCCCAAAATCTGCCCAAAACGCATTTGGGTTGCCATGGTAGTACCTAACCAGACCATCACTGGCACTGCCATCTCCCTTGAACAATTCCTGATCTGAATGAAGTAAACCTCTGCTCTCCAACAAGCCACCGAAATAGACCGTATCGAACTTTGTTGTTGTCCCCTCAAGGGGCGCGGTGGCATCGTCTCCTCCAGCGACGGGGCACCAGGATCGCAGACCGGCTGCGAAGTCGCCGTCGATGTTGGTGTCATTGTATATCCTTGACCTGAAACTTGTGCATCTTGCAAGCCCAATGGTGTGGGCTCCTGAGAGGACTACTAGGTCCTCTAAATTGAGGCCTTTGTTTTGGAAGCTGGCCAGTAGATTGGGGAAGTCGAAAAAGGGAGCAGGAATGTTGTTGTTTGCTGCATCCAAACTCGCTGTCCTTGCGTCTCTTCTTCCCACTTGCACTTCGTACCATTCACCTCCAAGCTGCAAATTGAATTGAACACATACCAGCTTAGCGTATTGTGCATATATGTGTAACAATATTATGTAGTGTTCTTGGAAAGAAAAAATTTTTAAAAGGAAAGAATAACCAGATTATTTATGTAGTCTAGTTTTTGTGTGCTCATATATGTTAACACAAAATTTACTCAAGATTGGGGCTGTAAACATGTCGATCGGAGTTGAATATCACTTTATTCATGTTCAACTTGTTTTCAAATCAAGTTTGATTTGATCATGGGGTATATTTTTCAGAGCAGAGTGTCAGCAGCCTGAAATTTTTTTACTATTTAAACTTGGTTTCCATTTTATTTAATAAATATTTAGCTGAACCGAACGGAGCCATCTGATGGATCCTCAATGTATAAATTTATTCCTTAGCGAAGATTTTTAATCCACAAGAAAAAATATCTTTCAAAATTATAGACGACCCTATTGGTAAATGAATAATCATATTTGCATAGTTAATTAATTAGAAGACATTTTGTGACCATTTAAATGATGTTGAATATTTTAACAAGGTTTACGTCAAATTCAAGTTTCAAACTGGCCCGAGCCAAATGACCATAAGCTCAAAGTTCTGTTTATAGTATATGACCTGTTAATCTAAAACCAAACATTTGTTCGAGTTTCAAAACAAGAAGCATAAGGTTTATGCCAATTCAAGCCGAACGTGTATTGCTCATGAGCTAGCTTCCCTGCTTTAATTACAACCCCATTTAAAATATAGCTAGATTGATATTGTAAAAATATTAGGTGCTAATCGAAAGAGACTTACTGCGTAAACGGAGTCACGAGCTACTATGGCCAAGACGTCAGCGCATGACACGACGCTACCATGACATGCAGAATCAACAGCGGCTTTGATCTCATCCACAACTTCAAACCCTCTAACGGAATTGAGATTTGGGTTAGCAGTCTTCTCTCCCTTGAACCCAGTTGCGTCATCGTCATCTAGTAGAAGAGATCCATCGCAGCCCTGAATGGCAACAACATTTGGATGAGAACAGATGTTGAATTATCTATGGTAGAGAAGTCGAATTATCCTTGTTAGGGAAGTTCTTGATCTTACATTAACAAAACAGTCATGAAAGTGAAGGCGAAGCAGGGATGCACCCATCCTGGGTTCTCTCTCTATAGCCTGCTCAACAATGCTCTTGATCGTAGGCAACGCTTGAGGGCATATTCTCTCATAGAAATCAGCAGATAGAGCGTAAGCCATACTGTTTGAGGATGTAAAAAAGGCTAGCAAGACGAGGAAAAGAGGTAAAACAAATGTTGCCATCGTGAGAACTTTTTGATCAGGTGCTGCTATATGCTGCTTGTGGTGCAATGGAAAACGCTGTCTATTAATGTGCTATATATAACCATGTCAAAGAATTATCATGTATTGTTTAATCCTTGTTATCTCAGTAGTCGATCCTGAACTGGGTCATGAGCAGTTTTCAATTTAAAAACTCCTAAGCTTGGATTCATTTGACAGAGTCATAAAATCATTTTGTTTTCTGGCTACAAGTTAAGGGCCATTTGTGGACTTGGCCTGATCTAGAAGCTAATAACCCGACGTTTTCACTATTTTAAAAATTGTGAGTTTGTGTGTCTTGTTGGATGCAAATTGTTTACACTTTCAAAATTGTGTGAAGTTGTAACCATATTTTTATTTGTTGACCTAGATAAGATGCAGAACGAAGTTTTCTTTCGTGCTACGCTTCGCGTCGAAGTTTCTCATCGCCTGCTAGGCTGATGTCGGACAACATAATATAGGCGGATGTGAGTAAAATAATAAAATTAGTGAATAAATAGACAATCAATTATTTGTCAGCGTTAACCTTTCAGAGTAGATAATTTAATCACTAAAAATACACATCACTGTTTGTCCATCGGGTATAATGCATGCATGAAAAACAGTAATCTTGAATGTAAATTCTTATGTGCCTATATATGACGAGCTATCTCTGGTAGTGGTACACAACATAGAGAATCTCTAAATAGGAATCACAAAATGTTCTTCGAACTCTTTGATCCATGGCAGCCAAAAACTGTAATAAAAGCATATCTTCGTATAAATATTTAAGTAAGCGAATAAATAAGAGAAATATGTTATGTGCACCAGCAAATTTTTTCGCACTTTGCCCCATTATGCTTTGATTGGCTAATTAAATTATCTACATGGATCATGCCTAGATAATAATTTTTTTGGGCCAATCAAACTTAAAGTGAGAAAAAGTGGGGAAATTTTTTTGTGGTTGCGTGAAAGATTTCCTAATAAAAAATTAAACAGAATTAACTCCTTACTTGTTCATACAGCGGGTTCATGAAACACGTAACTAGGTTGAACAGATAGAACCTAGCTATGGCGATTTTCAAATACGACTCGGCATTTTTTCTGTATGACAGGAAATAGCTAGCTCCAGAAAAGCTTTCACAAGTTTGATACTTCAATTGTATGCAATAAACATTTCATCTTGTAGTTTTACCAGGTCACATTCAACTTTTAAATTGCACAAATTAGTGGTCGGTAGCATTAAAGAAATGTATTATGTGAGAACGTTTCATTTTCCTAACAAGGAGTTGTTGACTTATAATAAGGTACTATAATATGTAAACGGAAAACAACTTCGCACCATATCGACCCTAGCAAAGGGAACGCCATGGTCGGCTTCTCGCCTAGCCCATTAAACTCGATTGGGCCGGTTTTTGCATTAACGACGGCTTCATCCATCAACTTCATTACGAAGCACTTTCATGCTTGGATTTTAAAGTTAGAATGAACGTCATGTTACGTGCTTATGCTTAATGAATAAAACGCCAAGCACCTTAGTGTGACTCGTTTTTCCTGTGTCATCTTAATTTGTAAGTAATAGCGGTCTCTGATAGGCAATGCCAGTCCCAGACTCAAATGAGGCAGGTTGTTATATTGTTATAGTTAATATCAGAGTCAAGGTTCCAAGCAGCTATGCCACTTAATGACACAACGACATTGTTAAAAAATCATTCAAGTTCATTGTCCCTTGTGTTAGAGGTTAGATTATTTTCTCTAAAGTTTTATTGCTTTTATATATATCTTCTTCCAGAGCAAATAGATTGACCGGGGAAAACTAAGAAGCAAGAGGGCTACTCTTGGGCAACTTTAATAGCCACCTGTAGTGACCCCATGCATGCAACCTAAATTAAGGCCGTGTAGTTACACGCGTGTCAATTAATGAGTGTACATGTGTTAACTATAATCTCCCATCCAAAATAGATATAAGTTGTAATCTTGATAAATGTTAAGCGGTGGGTTGCCTTAGTGGGTAGCTAGTCATTTCGGATAAGCTTAAAATCTTTTCATGGTATGAAAATCACCAACTCATAGGCTTGCGCAACCCCTATTGTCTCAAAAAAATGAAGCTCAATAACAGACGTTTGTAAAGGCCCCCAATAGTGGTGTGAACGGTTATGAAAGCTTAATAAGTAGCAAGCCCAATAAGTAGAAAAGAAGATCTAATTTACCTAGGCCCTAAAAAACTAACTTACTAAGTTGATTAACCACCTTGTAAGTGCGGGAGAGTGTTAAGAATAGCCCCACATTGAAAATTGATAGGAGTTGTCATTTTATAAATACTAAGAGGTTCTTGCCTTAGTGTTATTTTGGATAAGGCCCTAACTTCTCAACACACATATCATAATATACATTAAATATAATATAATAAAAGCAACCAGAGAAATCCTATGGGCAGATCATTCCTTTGCTATCACATGATACTAGTCATCTACCATATACCATAAAATAAAATATATCCATTAGAGTATCATCTTAGCATAAGTTCACGACAATTGTTGTCCTAATATGCACATAAAATAAAGAGCTTCTAAGTGTTGAATATCTACATCTAGTCACTTTTAAAGATCTCGTATACTTGCATGTAAAGATAAATTTTGTCCCCATAATACTGATAACAATACTGAGTCTAAGAATAAAGGAAGAAATAAGAAAAACAATGTTTAAACTACAAATCGATTAATCATTATCAAAACTAGATCCATTCAACAAAAACTAGTAAACTTTATCCATTATATATATGGCTACTTGTAGCAGATAACACAACATAAACATGCATACATAAAGCATAGTAACTTGAAAACTGATAATATGCTTGCATATACTAAGATCATATTTTTATGCCCAATTAATTACTTAAGGGATAAAACCTCATGAGGAAAAAAACTTCAGTAACATTACTTATACACATTTGAAACTAACATTAATCCACTTGCGGAAGCGCCCAATTCTTTGGTTCAACCTTTGGAACCTTGTGTAACATAACTAAAATAATTTTCCAAAACTAGCTCCTTGAGGTATAGAGATAATCAGAGAAAAATCACAACTAAAAATATTCAAACGAAAACTCATTGCTCTTCCTTTGGAATCATGTGGCATAATTTTTGGAGTCTTGTGAGTTTGGGCATCTTTGCTCTGAAGTTTTCTACAATGGATCACCACCAAAACTCATAAATTGACCCATATCTGTGAGTAAATATTAATGATCACTAGTGTTATTAAGACAGTACCCTGAACATGGATTTTGCCTCTTGCTTAGGGGAGATGGATCAATCTCTCTGACTTAGTATGTTTACAAACTTGCAAAACCTCAATTTGTCTGGAGCTCGAAACGAATCCTTATGTTATAATTTAGAAAGCTATTTGTTGGACTACTGTCATACAAACTTTACGGAATGGATCTCAACCCTCAACGAGGCTTAAAATGGTAACCTTGTACGGCTTAACACAAAATGCCCATTGATCAAATTACCATATGAAGACTCTTACACTTAAGGCTTCTAACATGAGCACTCTGAGTCAACGGAAGAGGTAGTACCTCCCTGACAACTAAGAGGGTGACCTTATAAATGTGATGATCATTCCAAGCTATACAACGGCAAGACCCCCCAATGCAGCTAAGAGGTATAACCTTTCATAATGTAGATGTATGATTTTGTTTTTATACTTAGTTCAAGTGTTTGGGTTAAGTACCTTATTCTTAGATGATGCCAAACTTACGGCAAAGTAAAAAATTGGTCATGGCTACCAACTCTACATACCCCACAAGGCAAATTAAAGGCACATAGGCATCATCAAGTGTCAAAGTATCATACCCTAACACTCTTTATGTGGATGTTCACACAGTATGAACCATATGTTGCTCTATCCACATTTCTTCAATACACAAATAATTTCAACTAAATAAATTTCGTGTACCTTAAGTACTTCTCATCATGTTCTAAGACTTTTAAGTTTATTGCCTTAAAGTTAATACCCTGCATGACCATTATAAAAATAATAAAGTAATGAAACACATGTAATCAATCCATTAGCACTAGACCAAATCCAAATCATACATGGTTTATGAGAAATTTAGGGCATAAGCCCACGAAATAATACAATTTATACTTCTGAAGTTCATTAGTCAAATCCACAAAATACATAAGCCTCAAAAGAACACAACAACACCCAAGCACAATTCCCTGCCATGAGCCCTCCAATCCATCCGACTATGCTGGTCATGCCAAGACTACTTAGTTACATAGATATAGGAAAACCATCAATAATCAAACAAGTTGATTACCAGATTGAAAATAACTACCTATAATTTAATACTGATAGATGGGTACCTTAATACCCACGAAGAAAATTTTAAACTTCTAGAAATACAACACAAGATTACAAGTATGGGCTGAAACGACCAAACCATATATTCACAATTTACGTGGAACAAGTCAATGACAACACATTTTTAGCATACTTATGCCCTCACACTCCTATATACTCAAGTGGCTCGGATTAAAGTGCCATAAATTTTGAAAATGTGCTATGTTACACAGTACCTACTTACATTATATTACTTTAGGGTGTAAAGGAGTACTAATGTAATTCTGACAACCATACCACTTACTCCATTGTTCATAAAATCTACAAAACCGCATGTATTTATATACTAAGCTTAGGTTGGGACTTATATAATAAGCTTTCTAGATTTCATCTTTGAAAACCATCAAGGGATCTCATCCTTCAAGTTTTATTTAACTACGGAAAAAATTGACTAAATGTCTAGGCATTGAAAGGATCCAATAAAAGACACAGATGCTATCCTACGTCTAAAACTCGATAAAATCTCACTCATGGAGCTAAATAGAAAGTGAAGACTTGGATGAGTCAAGCTCATCGTCTTAACTTAGCGAGCTCTCACTGCGTGTCCTAACAAGTAAAAGGAAATCTAAATCACTCATCGACTAAAATATCACGCAAAATGAGACGAAGCCTCCACACATACACAACCAATGCATAGGTTTCATTTACTTAATTATCTTACTTAATGACTTATTAAATCTCATTAGATAACCTTCATTAAGATTAGGGGTTGCAAGTACATTTAATGAAAAATCTCATACTTAGGTTTTAATGAATGGACTTTATTGAGCAAATGAGCTAAAATTTGGAACAATAGGCCCCGACATCTTAAGGGTCATATAAAAAATCTACATAGGCTGGCCCATGTGTGAACACCATGACAAAGTTCCACTAAGGGAAGGCCAAGGTTCTGGGAACATTGTACCTGAGATGTGCACCAAATTTCCCAAAGTTCAATCATGGGCTTGGAGACTCTAAATAGGTAGGGTAAAAGGGAATCATTATCCAACACCGTGGGCTTCGATCCTATAAACACTCTAGTCCAAAATCCAACTATTTGGGCATGAGTGGTCTCGAGGATGGGAGGCATTCACTAGGGTATTTCTAGAGTTGGCTCAACCTACATGGCTTGGGAAATTTCGATTGGAAAATATACCAAACCGAAAGGTACCAAATTTTAGTATGATGAAGTAGGGATACAAAATAGGGTGTGGTTAAAATTTGGTAAAAATTTATGACCAAATAACTAGGGTTTAGGATTTTGCAATTAGAGCTAGGAAACTAGAGTTTCACCCTACATTCCATCCACTTTATAAAACCCGATTAACTAACCACCTAATCGATTTTTAACTTAGACCAAAATTTACATGTTTCCAAAGTCCTTATATATAATATTTACCAATTTTAATAAAGTCTTTTAGCAAGCTCAGCAAGGAGCATAATCTCCGAGCATGGCATATCATAGCAACAACATACTATGCATTCAACGTAATTAAGGGTTTCGTTCAAGCCCTTAGTGATGTTATTTTAGCATGGTATTTTAACATGGAATACCCAACATCCTAGACTAGAAACAGACAAAATATTGTATCCAAATACAACTTAAAATCAGGTGCAAAAGTTAGAAAATTGGTGGATAGACTACTAGAAATAGTAACGTTGCATCTTTCTCCAATATTGGCATCTATATATGTTCATACAAGCCAAATCACACATAACGCCTTCAAGAAACATTTAAATTATTCTCATATAAACATAACAAAGAAAGAATCATGTAAAATGGAGACCAACATCATGAGATATAAAAGATCTACCAAGATAGTGTACATTCTTACACATACATCATGTAAAACTCATAACTATTTTTATACACATTCAAATAACATGATTTTAAAGCCTAATCACTCTTATTAGACATATCTACATGATAAAACTACTATCAAAATGCAAAGATAAGCAAATAAGCATGAAACAGTCAACAAACATTCCGATAGAGAGGAAAGGTGAGACCTTTTTGCCTAAAAGGGACAAAGGGTGAGGTCTCTTGGGCTTCCTACCCCAAGACCTATGACCTTTAGACTTTTTCTAGGCTTGGAGAGGGCTAGGAAAATCAAGGAGGGTTTAAGGAGGAAGAGGAAGTTGATGAAGTTGCAAAAGGGTGAAAAGTGTGGAGAATATGCCCTATTTAAAGGTATTTTACTGGTTGCAAAAGACTCAAACCTAAAAGGGATTCAAACACATGATGAGTAACCTAGAGTCGCAAAAGACTCAGTCCTAAACCTAACTAGACTTGACTCAAAGAAACCAAAATAAAAATTGTAGCGCCCTAGCATCCAATTGGGTCGGCCAACATCTCAGGATGCTAGAACCTTGGCTTATACATATCATACCACAGATACACATGTGACAAAAGGGATGGGTTCAATCCAAATGGTCATCAAGCAAAAAGTTCAGGTTTTACAAAACCAATACTTAAATAAAAAATCATAAAAATATTCGTAAAAACATATTTATGATACAAATCAAGTATTATAGACAAATATTATAAAAAAACCTTGATTTAAGTATATTATATTCTAAATTACATGAGAATAATGAACTACAAGAATAATAAATAGCTAAAAATCATATAATACTGCACATCATAGGCAAGCGACTAGTCCAAAAATAAAAACTATCAAGTTATTAATTAAACATAGAAAAATGTTAAACATTCTTCATGATTCTTATTCAACCACATATTTAAACATTATTCAACAATGTATTTAAGCATTAAGATATAACTTTAAACTTAATTTATAAATACACTTCATTGTTTCAATATAACACCAATATATAAACACGAAATCAATATGTTCAACCAAGAAACTTGTATAAAAGTATTAAATTTCACATAATTTACACAATCAATCAAAAAAATCATAGAACATTATGAACAATGACATGTATGCAACACCTAATACATTATAATTACTAATCTTCAACCTCATAATTTTCCTAGATATCCACTCCTAATGCTCATTCATTAGCAATTCGATTCAATATGTTCAACCAAGAAAAATTTAATTTCTAATGTTGCCCAATTAGTACATTCATAAGTTCAAATAGTAGTTACAAGGTTTGCTCTAAACACTCAATTACCACTCTTATAATTAGACCAACCAAACTATGCTCAAAGAATAATTGACCAAAAGTCTTTGACTTCAACATTTATCGAGGATACTTTTTTGCCCTCAAGTCCACTTGAATGACCATGTCCAAGTCCTCTTGACTAAGTCAAGTCTGAGGTTCCTTCGAGTTGAAAGTCAATCAGCTCAAATAATCTTCAAGCCCAAAATTATTTAATCAACATGTAGCTTTGAGCCCGAAACTACCATTAGCTTCAATCTTCAACACATCATCATATATGTTATGAAAATTTGTATTCAACATAAAAGTCATCATGGCCTTCATCATCAACATTATCTTGTTTCATCATCAAAATATTAAATATAATAAACAATTGATTGATCTACAACAATCCAGACGTATCAATCTCCCCTTTTATTATGATGACAACATGTACACAAGTGATTGATAGTTTTGCTCAATCCTCATGAATCACTTGATACTAAAGTGGAATACTACTGAAACAAGATTTCTCACCCTTGATCCATTGCACACAAAGCTTTCTACGCCACATAACAGTTTTTCCTCCTTTGAAGTGACACCAAACTAATTTCACAATTCAAATATTTGTCGATTTGACTCAAATGACCAAGTACCCAAATAAGTATCCAGTGAGCATATCTTGATCAATTGTTCACTTTAGGTTTACAAACTTCGTCACATAAATATGCTTTTTAGATCATAATCCAAAATCATCATGTTCATTTCCACTTGGATTACCAGTGTTTCATCACAAATATTAAATAGCAACTTAACAGTCGATTGTCTACAACAAGGCAGACGTGTAGGTCCTTGTATTAGGCCTGACCTACATGTAGCACAAGCTGATTGATAGTTTTGCCAATCTCTCATGAATGATGATGCCAAAGTGGAATGTCTCTGAAGCAGATTTCTCAACCCTCGATCCATTGCACACTATAGCTTTCCTCTGTACATAACGGTATTGCGCATGGAGGTGACATAGGCTTCAACTTTCACAGTTCCGGATATTTATCGGGTTGACTAATGACCCAGCGTAAATAATTGTCCGCGAGCACGTCTTGATCGTCTGCTCATGAGTTCTGTTTCTGTCCCATAAGTGTCTTTTTGAATACCATCCAAAGTCACCATGTTCATTTCACATTGGATACTTTGATGTTGCTTCATTAAAAATTCCTTGTACAAGGGTCATGAACTTAACAAAGGTAGCTGGTACATGTAAAGAGCCTGACCTAATTGAGTGCAAGCTAATGAGTTTGGTCATCTCTTTAAAAATAATTAACCGAAAGTGAAGATCTTGGCGCCAACCCCACTAATATACTATATTTTCCCTGTTAGGTATTGGATGTCGGGACTGAGATTAACTTTTAAGGGATATTACGTTCATCCCACTTAATGAAATTTTGATCCTCAAAATTTCTTTTCCTTGTTACCGCCAACCCATCAGCATTTGTCCCTAGTTGGTTCAATACTGCACCTGCAAAAGGCCCAATCGGTTGGCTGTAAACAATGGTTACATGTCATATCTTCAAAAGTAATTAACTAAGTTGAAGATTTTAAGCAACTATCCCCGCGTAATATGGTAGATTTTGCCCTGGTCTGTATTGGATGCGGGACTACCTGAACAAGGGGATATTACAAGCACTTGCCCATGGTTTGATTTACTTCGCTTAGAGCAAGTGTCTTTGTTGAGTATGAACTGGTGTTGTCGTCACTCATTTGTTGTTTGATTTCCTTATTGATCTTTGCCATTGTTATGCTCAGGATCTTGTCTGGTAAATATTGGATGTATGACTTAAGTTGAAAGATCTCCCCAACCGCAAGTGGTGTTGAAGCTTCGGTTGGACAAGTGCAAGTTTGGTTGAAGCTTTAGTTGAAGCAACTTAAGTGGATAATGGACAAAAAGACTGAGGCTTTCGGAAGGGCAATCGACGTCCAAGACCTTCGTTCTTAGATGACCCAATTATGCTTATTGGAAAATAAGAAAGTGGAACTTCCTTACCTCTTGTGGCTTTGATCTTTGGCAATTTATAATTGTTGGGTACATGAACCCTTCTTTGGAAAGACATACATGGGATGAGGAAAGCTAAGAAAGCACTAGGCTCTCAATGAAGAGCCCATAGAATGCTCTATTTTGTGCTCTAGGAGTGGAGCCAAATACCTAAAGGATTTCAAGGTGTTCCATGGCTCACGATGTTGTGGCCATATTTAAAGTAACTCATAAAGGGGCATTACAAGTGGAGATATTCCAGAGTTAGTCTCCTCAGCCTCGAATATGGGACAACCAAGATGAAAGGAGAGACTATCAATATAACATGTTCAATAAGTTCAATAGATATTGTTGTTCACTTGCAAAACAACAGGAAAAGGCACCGAGCGGGATGAGCTTAGCAGGAGGTTGTTGGTGTCCTACCTATTGAATGAACCTAAGGTCGTTGGTATGGTCAAAACAGATGTCATCACGATATGAAGCAATTGATGAACTTTATTTGGAATTTAGATTTCATATCAAATTATCGAGAGAAATAAAATAAATAAATGAAATAGCGGAAGCGTACCTGAAGCCATAAAGAAATCAGAGTCTTGATCACTTAGGTTTTGGATCTTCCAAATTCAAGACTAGTTTTCTAAACCAAAGTTCTGGACAATGGGATACCAGAACGAAAACCAGATATGAATTCAGGGACCATAACCTCCATATTTATAGCCTTAGTTCCATAAATTCAATTCCACCCATAACGAAAGAGAATTTATGAAAAGGTATCTACACATTAAATTCCACACTTTTCTCATTAAATTCCACACCTTAATTTATGGCTCATAACCTTTAACTTTAGTAGATCAATTTAATTTAGCCAACCTTATATAATAACATATGATACAATTCCTGATTCATGTATATATTTATGTCCAATTTCCAACAATCTCCCACTTGGACTTAATATATACACAAAATAATTGTATAACTTTATGAGCTCCAAACATATGTCATTATACCAAAATAACAATCTCGTCCATTAATCAATGTCAATATAGGATCAAGGCGATTTTCGTCACAATGAGCGTAACTAAACCTTCCATGGTCACATACACCAACATAATCAAATGACATAGATCAAGTATGGATGTGTAGCATGAAAATTACATGTAATTTGATCTGAACATGCCTATTTTCAACTGGTCCAACCTTATGAGATCACCAAAATACCAAAACAGAGTGAACCTTAAACCAAAATACTGCAGTTTATTACAAACTCCCACTAAAGTAACATATCATCAAATGATACAATACCCATCTGAGCAACATGCTCATGAAAGACCTTGGGTAGTAATCCTTTAGTAAGCGGATCCGCAACCATGGAGTTTGTTCCAATATGTTCTATTGATACTTTACCACTCTGAACTCTTTCTTTTACAACAAGAAACTTGATCTCTATATGTTTTGATTTAGATGAGCTTCTGTTGTTATTTGAATATGACACTGCAGACTGATTGTCACAGAATATCTTAAGTGGTCTTTCAATATTATCAACAATACGCAGCCCTGTGAAGCAATACATGTG
>JAURVB010003322.1:0-30279 GCA_033002965.1 Piper betle
ACATCTTATTTTGATCGCACTATCTCTTTGCGCGGTAAGGGCTCCTCGGTCCTACCGAACTCTAAAACCTGGATCAAAAAGACGCGATCTGCAAGGGCGAACGATCCTCTGCCCGAACATATTTTTGGCGAATCTATTGGGGACCATCGAGAGGTAGTAATAAGTTTGAAGAGATAGTGTGTACGAAAAGATGGCCCCCAATGCAAGGAATTTTGCAAGACAAAAAGGTGCTAGTGAAGGAGAACCTTCCAACACACTTGCAACAAATCAACCTAAAGTACAAGTACAATCCACTACAAAGGCGGGTGAGCCAGCCGTGCAACATGAAAACCTAAACTCAAACAAAGAACTTCAAGAACGGATTAGACAACTTAGATCTGCACTTGACGATGCACTCGCCTTAAATAGGCGAGCCTCCGTCACAAGGGGAAGTGCATCCATAAAAGAAGATGGCAACCCAGCATTCTGGCAAAGTCTAGATGAAATGGACCAGCCAACAAACTAACCGATAACAAGCATTCTTACGGCACCACAGGAAAGGCCTTTGGCGATTGCCCTAGCCAGCGTGGATTTCTCAAACACCTCTCGAGTAAATAACATGTTTTCTCATGTCTCGGGATTTATGTCATAAGCATCCCCTTTAATAATTTCATCGTCCGAGCCAAGTTGGACGCGACACTATCCCACTATGCAACCGAGTCGGACTGAACATAGCCCACTCCCATATTCAACATGGTTTCCACAGCCGCCTTACTACCCGCCACCATACCCATACACATGGTACAACCCTGTGATCCCCCAATCTTCGGTTTCTATGGTGTTTCCACCACCGATTACCACCAAAGTGCCCATCCCTACAACACCGTCTTTGGTGTTAATGGTTCAACCATCAATTCCCCCCACAGTAGCTCCACTACTAGTTAGTTATCCTCCATCAGTCTATCCTACAATTGTTCCAGTAGCGTCAGTTACACCAGTTGTATTGGTTCAGGATGCCCATTTTGATGAGTTGAAAGCCACAATGGATGCATAATCCACATTGACTGCCGCGCTAATAGTGCATAAGGATAAAGAACCAAGTGAAGCAGTAAAGCATCTCCATCCCTTAGCTGATGAAATTTACACAAAAAAGTTGCCAGAAAAATAGAAGCGCCCAACCTTCAAGAAGTTCGACGGAGATGGCAATCCTAGAGAACACATTACAATCTTTGAGATTGAGTGTGGAGCAATTGCAACAAATAAGAAGTTAAAGTTGCAGCAATTTCCTACATTCCACAATGACAACGCCTTAAAATGGTTCACTAATCGCCCTCCCAGATCAATTAGTTCATGGGATAAGTTTGTTGAAAAATTCAGAGAACATTTTCAATCAATGGAAATCCCAGTAAAAATAGAACACTTACGACAGTGTCAGAGAGAATTGGGTGAGCAGTTTGCAACATATGTGAAGA
Source organism: Piper betle (assembly GCA_033002965.1). Lineage (NCBI taxonomy): Eukaryota > Viridiplantae > Streptophyta > Magnoliopsida > Piperales > Piperaceae > Piper > Piper betle. The sequence continues at coordinate 1,452 of JAURVB010003322.1, forward strand.
GGTTTAGAAGCCTAATGTCTCCCCTGACATTAAGGAACTTGTAAAGATTTGTGCAATGAAAGTCAGACCGGCTGCTTGGTTCTTAAGTAGTGCACAATGCAACACTTTTGAGCAACTCTTTGAAAGGGTGTTGATCTCGAGGAATTTGAAAGGGTTTCTACTTCCTTGAAGAATGCTAAGGCATCAACTAATATTGTCACTGAACTTGGCGAGCAAGGTCGGGAAAAACAACAAAGGGCAAAAAGCCGTGCCCTGACAACGACGCGAATGGAGGAATATAGAGGATTATACATTCAATGTTGGAGATACCGAAAGATGGTTCGACGTTTTGGTTAAGCAAGGAGAGATTATACCATGGATACTGAATAATCTGTCAAAGCCAGAGGAAGAGAAGAAAGACAATTTCTACTGATATCATCAAATGGTTAGCCATTTGACAGTTGAATATCGAAATATAATGGAGAAGATTCAAGAATTACTCAACAAAGGGGAAATCAAATATAAAGCTCTCACAACGCAAAAGGCACCAACAACCAATGTTACGACAGCAAGTCATGTAACCTCGCCGTTGAAGGTGCCAGACAAAGAAAAGTTCAAAAAGGAAAAGCAACTTGAAAGAAATGAAAGTAAGAAGGAGGAGGCGCCTTTGAATTCAGCAAAAGAAGGAAAGAAGGTTTCCTCTCCTCCCACACCAAAAAAGGAAGCTGATCAAATGACAATTGTGAAAAAGTTAAGGAAGATACCAGAGCTAGTGCACATGTTTGACATGTTGTACTTCTTACCCACTGCCCGGTTCACAGTTGAACAAGCTTTGTCAGAATTTGTAATTAGAAATGGAGAAGATAGTTTCTTTATGAACTCAAGTGGAATAAAAGACTACATCACAGATGTAGAGTACTTAGGACATCTTTTGCCTGTTTTAACTTGAGTAAATAAGGAGCAAAGATCCCGTACCAACCTGTCTTGGCCACCACCTGAAGATACTTTACCAATGCCAGCTGGAATCATCACTTTCTCCAACGACGATTTGTGTCACCCTGAGCCCAACCACAATCGACCATTGATTGTTAATGTGGAACACCGAAACAAGCTTGTTCGGCGTGCAGTTGTGGATCAAGGATCATCAATCAACATTCTTACTATTCATATGTTTTTTAAATTGGGTTATACTAAGGAAAACCTCATGTCAAATAATACCACAATCAATTCAGTAGCTCCTGTATCATGTGAGTCATTGGGAACGATGTGTTTATACATCTCTGCTGGTCCTTTCAGTTTACTACACATATTCCATAGCCTAGAAGTTGATCCAATGTGGCACTACTTTTTGGGCGACCATGGATTCATGAGCACCGATGTGTGCCATCTTCGTGACACCAATGCATTAAAGCTGCACCCAGTAAAGGAGGCCAGATCCGAGTCTGAGGGCTATGAAACCCATTCACTCTTAAAGAAGCATACTTTACGAATTCCACATTCTTCGTAGAGGGAAATGCCTGAAGTTGGCTCAAGCACAACCGTTTAGTCATGTCTATCCTACTACACTTGATTTGCCAGACTTTATTAAACCACTAGCTAATTGTCCACTGTCGAAGCCTTCTCAAGTAGCGAAGTTACACAAGTTGTTAGTTCCATCAGCACCAACAATTTCACTAGGATCGAAAGCTTCATCAGTACCTTTAGAGTGGATTGGATAGTTAAATGCTTTGCTGGAGGAGGTGAATCCCGACATCTTTGACATTATTGACCTTGAAAAAGCGAGGCAATGAAAGGGACTTGTACTCTTTTCCTCGGAGAATTTTACTTCAGTCTCTGTGATACAGGCTGTGGAGTTTGTCATGACCAACAAGTATAGTGAAGGATACCCTGATGCAAGAAAACGAAAAAAATGCAACAAAAAAAACTACTGTATTTCGTCAATTCTTCTTTCGAACTTGCAAAAAATCTGCGAGGGCACTAATGTTCTTCTAAACCATGTGATCAAACCCTGATCGAGCCCATGCCTTCACAACTAAGTCATCAAAAATATTCTACGGTGGTTCCAAGGAAGAAGATAAGAAGAATGAGAGGATAAGAAGGGTTTGGGGAGGATTTTGGGGGCTTAAAATAAGGAACAAAAAATGGTTGGGCAGATGAAAATTCAATGGTTGTAATGAGGAACTGTGCAGGGGAAAGTTTTATAAAAGAATTACATTAATGTGAAGAATGGGGGCTCGTTGAATTGAAGAAAGGAGATGGAAGAAGAAGCAAAAAAGAGAAAGAAAAAGAAAGGGAGGAGCCCCTTTCCACAGATCTATCTGTGTGGCGACCCCTAGCCTATCCACCGATGTTTTGAGGTTTAATACTCTTAAAGATTATTCAGTCTCATTGGAGATTATTCTAGTCTCATTGCAGTCGTGAGGCATGACCGCCACCGCAACAACTTCTTGTTGTCCATCCCCTTGCTGACCAACCAAGGAGAGGAATTGCAATGTTGCCAAAGTTTACCCTTGTTGCCTTGGAGCGTCGGAATACAAGCCTTGCCATCCCGTCGCAACTGAGGTTTTGTTTTTTTATCTTTGCAGGGGCTCGGATGACGCAGAGAAGATAAGCTTGAGGGAGGAGCCCATCACCGGAGACGTTGCTCCGGTGACCCTCATCAACACCTAGTCGAAGCCAACCTCGTCCCGGATCAGACCAAGTCGAGTCCCACCGGATTTTGATGCCACTGCAGCCGGACAAAATCACCAAGATAATGATCAGAGCTGGGAAAGAAGAGAGTACCCTGTCATTGCTCTGATTTGAGGCGCCAAGGAGAGAAGCAGTACCCGGAATCTTGCCACTCTGCTTTGGAGTGTTGCTGCCGAAGTGCGTTCACGCTGAGGAGAGGAGGAGGCCCTCTCCTGTTGGGTGTCAACAGGTGGGAGATCAGTGCCGGAAAGGAGGACCACTTACTTGCCGCACAGCCACCGTTCGTCGCTTGAAGGATAGCTGTCAAACCCCTGTTGCCGTCCTCCACCGGATTTGAGTAGACGATACCATCTTGCTACTGCCGTGAAGCACATCGCTTTGTCAAGGAGGACGCTTCGCCATCTTGGATTGCCGCTGGCCGGAGTCGTTGCCAACGCCTGAAGATCACAATGTTGCTGCATCGGATCTACCCGAAAGGGGGGTCATTCTCTTTTGCAGACGAGGAGGAGCTTTCTTTGCTGCCTGATTGGAGGCGCTCAGAGCCTTACTGAGGAGATTGCTTGCGCCGAGAAGAGGAGAAGCTGCCCCCTTGTTGATCATCCCTAGGTGATGCGGTTGTGCAGAAGTTTGCCTGTACCCCACTGAGAAGAAGTGCTCAGGTTGCTGCCCCTGCTACCTGGCAGTGAAAGATTGCCGCTGAGGAGAATCTGTCCACATGGTTGCCGAGAAGCCCATCTTATTGCCAAGGAGTGGACGAGTTGCTGCATCGTTTGAGTTGTGGAGTGTTGCTACACAGAGCCGCTGACGCCTTGCTTTGCCGCTGCTGAGTGAAGGGACAGAGCCAAACTCTTCATCACCACCAGACCGTCATCGTGAAAGCCCGACCATGAGAACTGTTGCCGCCGCACGATCACCGTTTATTGCCTAGCTGTTCATTGCCTTGCCGTCCCTCTGCCGGAGTAAAGACTCCGCTGTGAAGTTGTTGCCTTTGCCGGAGAAGGAAGAAAGCAAAACAGGGGAAAGCAATATTGAAGGGCCGACCTTGTAGAATTTTTCAGACCAACGTTGGTATTCCTCAACCCTGTCGTGTTGTCTAAAGTAAAATAGACAAAAATTCTAACCAACACCGATTATTCCTACTTCCAAAGTTGTGTCCTAAGAGGATAAGAGAAGTAACTCCAGCCTGGTGGAGTACCATTAGATTCGGTCGTCGCAGGGAAGCCACCATCGTAGCCTCAAAAGCCGCCAGTGTATCACGTCTAAGTGGGTCTACGGGGCCTAATGATTAAACTTGAGTCCGCTCATCCTATCTAGATCTGCGACCTTATCCAGTTAGTCATGAACTAATTAGACCAGTGAACATACCCAGACCCGCAAATAGCGCTCGTGACCCATCTACGACCCGGATTTCAATTAGCACACCGTGCACCACCAGTAGACAGGTGTACATAGAGAGAAAAGAGAGACTCAACAAGCCAACTGGCCCGATATAGTATTTATTTATTTTGAACCAACCCAAAGTAGTTTGGTTCAGTCCATTAAAAATCTAGAAATAATTTGAAGGCCTTCTGGACCTTGGATATAACCAAAGCTTGCTACCCCATTATTTTTTGACGCTCTGGACACAGTGGTAGGGTTATTTTAAAGATTTAAAGAATATAATGAGATAAACTATGACATTGGAGTCAAAGATCTCAAAGACAAATTTATTTGAAGGCGGTAAAATTTATTATTTTGTGTAAAGTGTAAAATTAAAAGAGAAATAGTGGATTGTGAGTACCAATTTTACTGTGGACTAATTTAAGGATTTAAGTTGAACCTTAAGAAACTACGTAAAAATTTCTTACATGTTATTTTATGCCTGTAATATCTTATTTTGATCACACTATTTTTTTGAGTGGCAAGGGTGCATTGGTCCTATTGAACTCTTAAACTCGGACCGAAAAGACGCGATCTGCATGGGCAGACGATCTCGCCCTGAACAATATATTATCAATAAAATTAAAATATATTGTATAGTGAAAATAATAAAAAAATAATATATAATTTTATCTAATTACATAATATTTAGATGTAATTTTAATGATTAAATATCGATGGCCACTAATAAAAAAATCCGAATCTTTTTAGAGAGAGACGATTTGTATCGGACATGTATTGCAACATAGTAAACGTGCCTTTCTACACTGTCACGTCCAATTTTGGCACCCTTTCGCGTTCATATAATCAATGTTTTCTATAACATATAATTATTTGATTTCTATGGAAGTGGCATCTCACAAATGTTTAAACTTAGATTTGAAGTATTATCCCTCATATAGGGTGAAATTATTTTGGACAGACATTTTTAGCTTCTACATTTGTATTAGTGTTCGAGAAACTCTCTTTGATGCAGGTACTCTCTCTATAGCACAGAACTAGAAATGAATTGCAGTGAGCAAGGGTGCACGTATGTCTGCCATTGATAGCTCTAGCAGGAATGTTGGTAAAATGCTTGATCGTCTTTACCCTCACGTACGACAAGGTTGGTAAATGTGCATTCTTTGACTTAACCCGTGATTGTAAACTTTTTTTTAATCTGTAAATTTAAAAGTTGGCAAATTGTCCGGACTATTACATATAGTTCTTTTTTATTTTAAATTATGTATTTATGTTATTGTTTATGATGCATGATGTGTTTAATTTATGTTTAATCTGATAAATATGGCTTGTGAATGTGTTTTTTTATATCTTTTTGAATTTTAATTTCTCTGTTTCTTTTTATGATTGGTTGCTTCATGTTTTCATAGTTAACCGGTAATACTGGTTCCTTTAAATACAAATGTATATAAAAGAGATTACTGAGTTCCACCTACTTAATATGGTTTGAGTCGACATAAAAATGGAATTGTTTTATCACAAGACTTTCTCCTTTATTTGTCACTACAGTATGCCAACTGTACTTTCTCAAACCGCGCTTTTATTTGTCCATTGAAAGAGGCGATTTTGCACCTTAAGTGCATGTCTTGACTTCTTCATGGTAATATATTAATGTGTATTCGAGGATTTTTAATCTCTCTTTGCAAGAAGTAAAATATGTTTAACAATTGGAAGATTTTCCAGGAGCAGTTCGAAGGCCAAGTGTGTCTGCTTGTTAATTACAACATCAAGATTTGTGTTTGTTGGACTTGGTTGCCTATTGTTGGTAACTCTTTTGCATACTCCTTACCGATGGATCTCCCTCCCGGAAGGAGCTTCTCACACCATAAGTTTCCTCTATGTGGTATAGTTTTTTCTTGGATGGAAAGATCTAGATAGACTGCTATATATTGGTGAATAATGCGTGCTTTTACCAGGTTCTTCGCATTTTGCTACGATATTCATGCAGATGGTTGACAGTTACATTGATCGATTTCTTCGTAAATATCTATATGATTCTTTCATTAGACAAGCTAGGACCAAGTAAAGGTCAGTTCATGTTTTGCAGATTTTTTATTGTTATTTTCCATAATTTAGATCAGTAGCTATTGCTTGCACAATATAAAGACAGCATTGCATCAATTTCCTTTCCTCGAGTTTGCGAATTTTAAAATAATCGAGTAATTCAAATTAATGGCAATTGAAGTTAATTAGAGGGAAAATATTTGATTTATTTTCTTTATTTGGGGGATGGGGGTAAGGAATTTATATAAGTTTGATGTACTTAACTCGGTCTGAATTTGTTAGGTCTGAATCTCCTACAAGGAGGCAGCTTAGGCGAGTGCATTACTTTGGACCCTTATGTGGTATCATTTATTCGTGTTTCCATGAGAAAAAGGAAAGTGCACATTGTGAACCTTAAAATGATTTTCCAGCATTTCAGAGAGAACTCTCATTTGGTTATATGTATTTTCTGACGCTAAAGGAAACTGTTGAAAAATATTCATTACAAATTTGCTTAATTTTTTTAATACTTTGAATTGTAGTTGCAGTAGGCAACCTCATGCCCAAATATGTATCAATGTATAAAATTATAAATTGGTTTGAACAGAACGTGACTAACACACAATTAAATTATTTTTTTGCAATTTAAAAAATTAAAGTATCACACATTTATATCAATTTACTAACATTAATCATCAGTAGGCCACACATCTCATTAGTCATACCTAGTTTAATGTAAATATTTAGCTTTGACCTTGATAATAACATATTTGTCATGAATTTTCAACTAAAAATTTATAGATAAAGTTGTTTAAAACTCTATTAAACTCGATTTGGCTAGATACTCTGACTCAAAAAAATTCGACTTGAAGCTTAACTCAATATTAAGTGAGCCAGGTCTGTGCTTGTGATTGTACAACTCGGCTCGATGCAAAACCCGATACTTTATATAAAGAATAAAGATTTTGATCATATTTGTCTTAAATTTATTTATACAAATATAATTAAATTATAAAATATCATTATATAACATCAAATTTAAATAAATTTATTTATGATAAATTATCCTTTATGAATAATTATGTCAAATTTGAGATATTTTAATGATAAATTAAATTTTATTACGAATTATACGAAAAAAAGGCATCAATAAATATGTCTTATAAATTGGTTTGAACAGAACCGTGACTAACACATAATTAATTATCTTTTCACAAATTAAAAAAATTAAAGTATCACACATTTAAAACAATTTACTAACATTAATCATTAGAGGGCTACGCATTGCATGGGTCATACCTAGTTTAATGTAAATATTTAGCTTTGACCTTGACAATAACATATTTGCTCATGAATTTTCAACTAAAAATTTGTAGATAAAGTTGTTCAAAGACTCTATTAAACTCGATTTGGCTAGATACTCTGACTTGAAAAATTCGACTTGAAGCTTAACTCAATATTTAGTGAGCCAGGTCATATGCTTGTGATCTGTACAACTTGGCTCGATGCAAAGACCCGATACTTTATATAAAGAATTAAGATTTTGATCATATTTATCTTAAATTTATTTATATAAATATAATTAAATTATAAAATATCATTATATAACATCAAATTTAAATAAATTTATGTATGATTAAATTATCGTTTATGAATAATTATGTCAAATTTGAGATATTTTAATGATAAATTAAATTTTAGTACGAATTATACGAAAAAAGGGCATCAATAAATATGCCTTATAAATTGGTTTGAATAGAACCGTGACTAACACATAATTAAATTATCTTTTCACAATTTGTAAAAAATTAAAGTATCACACTTTTAAATCAATTTACTAACATTAATCATTAGTAAGGCCACGCATTGCATGGGTCATACCTAGTTTAATGTAAATATTTAGCTTTCACCTTGACAATATGATATTTGTTTGGAATTTTTAACTAAAAATTTGTAAATAGAGTTGTTCAAAGCTCTATTAAACTTGAATTAACTAGATACTCAAAACTCGATCAAACTTGACTTGAAGCATAATTTGATATTAACCGAACCGGGCCTGAGCTCGATAATTTATATAAAAAATAAGATTTTTGACCATATTTATCTTAAATTTATTTATAAAAATATAACTAAATTATAAAATATTATTTATATGATATCAAATTTAAATAAATTTATTTATAATTATGCCAAATTTGAGATATTTTAATGATAAATTAAATTTTAGTACAAATTATACAAAACAAGAGCATCAATAAATAAGAATTAGGTTAGCTCGTACTCCAACCAACTCGAATATGGCAACGTCATTGTCTCGCCGCCAAAGCTTGCCTTGTCCAAGCTCCTCGTTGTCGCCGTCGATGCGCCCGACTGCTTAATCATGGCCATGGCCACCGTCGATGCTACCCATACCACCGACGAGCTCAACCAAGATGACGGGTTGTTGGGGAGGGAAGGGAGTGGACGCGACGATAGCAAGGCAGCAAGGGTCGGAGGCGGCCACCAAGGCACCTACTATTGTAGGTGCTAGGGTTGGGGTGGGAGGGGGTGGACGTGATGGCAGTGGGAGACTGGAGGGGGCATTTTCACATTTTACAATACAAGCCGTGAGGTAGGTAAGTAAATTTATACAAGTGATGGCATGTATTGTAATATGTATTATGTGCTAATTGGTCTTCTTGGTTACATTAAGGATTCAAGGTAACTCTAGCTCATCAACTTGCATGATTTTTTCCCTTGTTTATCATACTATTTAAAACTAGTAATTTTTTAATAACAAATTTGGTATCAGAGCTTTAGTACTTCTCCATTATTCTTAATTGAAAAATTATTGTGAAAATTACTCTTCCAGAAAGTAGACAAAGTTAGAAAAAACTCTTGTTTTAATGTTTCATGGAGATGAAAAAATCGATGATTATTAAAGTATACAAATAAAGATATTTCATGTCAAAAGATTTATAATTGATGATAGAAGATAATTAATTATAAAGAGTCGCAACATAATCAAGTCCTAATTACATGAAGTGAAGAGAAGGAAAAAATATATAAGGAAAATAAGAAGAGATGCAAAAGCCTTATTTTTCATTCAAGATATGGCAGCTATAAAATTTATGGATATTTGAAAAAAATTGAGGAATGGGCTGATCTTAATAATATTTGCATGAAGAAAAATAAAATATGAAAAATCTATTTTCTAGAATTGTACAATTGTGAATATAATTGGATGATATTTTGATAATAATTTAGATAAAAGAGTTGCTGAAAAAATAGACTTAATTTGATGCTATTATTATTGCAATTGGGTAAGACCCGCGTGATGTGTGGGCTATTGATAATTGATCTTTAAAAATTTATTATATTAATATTGTTGTAGAAGATGAATATTACCTGTACGGTAAATGAATATTTTTAAGCAATGTAAATCATATTTTTATCAATTTTAAATGTTAAAAGAATAATATATATTAATTTTATATAAAATTATATATATAATTAAAATTTAAATATAAATGACTCCGAGTCAGACTTAGAGTCCACTCCACTATATTACATGCAGAGTCGAGTCTGAGTTTAGAGTTTTTAAACTATGATATTCATCAGCTAGTTTGACATAAACTCAATGGAAGAGATCTCATTAATTAATATTATAATACTACAACTCTTTATTTAATTTAGTTGGCCTTTGATATAATATTTCAAGATCAAATTGAATAGGATCTATTTGTTAGATAGTACAATAATATAAGATTATTAGGATCTAATATGCTAATCGGGCTTTTATAAATCGGTCAATGTACTTTTTAAGTAGGCTTATGGCCCATTAATAGTAGAGTATTTAGCCAATGTAGCATCTAGGTCTACTTAAGAATTTTATTGACCGACTTATAAAAACTTATTATTAACCCCAACACTCTTATATTATTATATTATCTAACACTAAACCAGCCTAATTTCAGAATAAATAAATTAGTACCATACGACTTGAACAAAAACATGCATCACTTATTTGAAGAACTCAATATGAAAATATCAACAATTTTGATCAGCAGTTTGTAAGTTATAACATACTATCACTAGCCAAAAGATTTTGACAAAAACATGCATCGCTGACTTGAAGAATTCATTGTGAAAACACCAACAAATTTTATTACAATTCAATGGGAAGAGAAATTAACAGCTCCAACACTAACAATGAACTCGTTCGTTCATCACAAACACAAATTAACAAACAATTCAAGGCAACCACAAAACGCCAAGATAGCAAGGACATATTAAAAAGGTGTGTTTGATTAGCCGGTGCAGCCAAGACTAGCTTTGAGCTTCTTCACCTGAGCGTCGTCGAGCAACGTAACCTTCTCAATAGTGATAGAAGGCAAGCTGCTACCAAACAAAGCTATGGCAGTGATTTGGAGACCTGGGTTTGGACTGCTAAAGCTCACAAAGGCTATGGCGTTGGTACTACCGGCGTTGATCTGGTAGTGCAACAATCCTTGAGGGAAGAGCATAATGTCACCTTTCTTAAGAGTCTTGGAGTAGACAGCGTTGGAGGAGGTGACGAAGCTGGCGGATATGGTTCATTGCACCACCAACAGCACCTCTGTTGCCGCCGGGGTGGGTGTGGAGGGGGACAGACGCCCCCGGGGGCAAGGTCGAGACGTGCCAACAAAATTCCAAGGCCATTGAGGCTAAGGAATTGAGCTGCGAATGCCGAAGTGACGGCGGCCTTGATGATGTTGGTGGTGTTGCCGGCAATGCCTAGTCTGGTGAAAACGAAGTTGTCGGAGGTGACATTGGCCAGCTTCTTGCACGAGTACCCAGCAAGGCCCTCAGGGGCCCTGAGGTCTCCTACACAATTATTGAACTGCTCCATGGGAGTAGGATGAGAGGAGTACTACAAGTAGGAGAAAGAAGCAGTGGTGCTTCTCCATTGTGTGAGCAAAATGCTTGGTGTGTCTGTATGTGCGTTTAGTTACAATGGTGGCTTGGATTGGCTTTCATATAGAGTTGGCAAAGACGTGGGGGAAGCAACAAATTGTGAATTATGGAGTCATGTAGGTCTCACGAGAGAGTAGAATAGACGAGCTTGGCCCGCAGATTTTGTGGAAAGAAGACGAGCTTTAGCAATTAGTTCTTAGCTGGTACTGGTAATTGCTGCAACATTCCTTTCTCGGAAGAAGCAAGAATGCCCTTTTGTTGGGGGGACAAAGTGAAGAAAGGTTCATGCCATGGAATATTTTGAATCAATGCGAAACCAAATATTGATCAACAAGAAAGGAGTTCCAAAAGTATAACATACACCTTACATAAAAAATGGGTAGAAGATGAAGATTTGTGAACCTAAGGATTGAGGGATTGAAGTTGAATGTAGTGATTGCAAGGTCATCTTCAGAAGTAGAAGAAATATCAGATACTTGTAAGTATATGTTGGGTACAGCAATTGCATCGCCAAATTGTCGTGGTCATCTGTCGCCAGGGCCATGGACGCACACAGGGATGCACGCATAGGCGATCATCAACAATCCCCATCGCGTGCGTCAAGCAAGTCTGGTTCTTCGACAGGTCGTAGTAATGGGTATGCAGAAGAGAGGTTTAGCAAAGGAGAAATGGGGGCAAGCTATATATTAGCCAAATCTGGTTCCTCGCAGGAGGAGGAATATTTACTGGAAGAGTGGCTATTATGCATGCAAATGAAGAGCATAAGAAAGGGGACATGGCCTCCCAGCTCAAGCTCCAACTCCACAAAACCTAAAAATAGCTCAACAGCACAAACTCATTTTCCTGACTGCTACAGCTGCCAGGTCTCCCTCACTTTTAACTCTACTTGTTTGTCTTCGAGTTTGAAGAAATTCCCATTAATATTTGAACTGATTTGAATAAAATTGCGCTCTAACCAACTGAACTTGTATTCATCAATACACATCTTTCAAATATGTTACACTAAATTTCACAGCCGTAAGAATAAATTTTTCAAAGAAATAATTGCTTCTATCTTCATTCAAACAAGCCATATTCAAGTTGGCAGAGCAAAATAGTGCATTCGTTCAATCAAATAATTGTTAAACAAAATGGCGTCTAGCAACCAATTATTTCAACCATCTCGGATCCTTATATGCTGTGAGTATAATTATAAATAAGTGATAAGTTACGGAAAAAGTGAGTCAACTGTAAATGCAATATAAATTTACAACTCTTGCTCACCTACTTTTACATCACCGTGAATGCTGAGCAGACAACTGAAAACTATTCTCACTATTGCAGACAGGTGTTGGACATGTATTTACATGACTTTTATGACTACTACAAAAACATTATTGTTCAAGGCGAACATGAAAGCATCAGAAAATGATTTTGGTCTGACCTCGAGGGTGATGAGCTAATCAAGAATAATCAATAGCACCTACAATCAGGCAGACATGCTGTTGAAAATTCGTTTCAAACTGGGGCAGACTGCACGCAACCTCGTCAAGCACGTAGTGTGTATCTTTCCAAATAAGACAGAAAATATAAATATTAGTACGTCTTCAAATTCATACGCTATATTTAATTAATAAGTTCTATTACATCTATCCCTGCAATCAGTGGTGTACGCAAAAACAAAGATGCTCATTAAAGTAATTGTATACCTTCGGACAAAAACGAACATCAAGAGTCTCTAGCATACAACAATTGGATACAGCAGTTTCCAGGGCTTCCTCTACAATGCTACAAGACTGAAAACCAAATAAAATAACGTCAATTAAATGAAGTTAAAGAAGAAATCTTTTAAGTTGAAGAAGAACAGTTTCAACTACAAAAGATCAGTTCTGTGATGCATGTGGCACAAGATCAAAATATTCCTGCTCCATGTAGGTGCAGGATATGAGTTCAATGTGGGGCGAAAATGTCCACCATAATAATTAATAACACAGTGATACCAAACTCTCTTGCCCACAAAAGTCGGCTAATATATTAAAGGCAAACATGAGAAGTCCACTAACCTGGAGAAAAAGGCTGCTTAGTCTTGGGCACCGAAGCTTTAAAACCTCCAGGGAGTAGCAGTTACTGAAAAATTGCAAAATAATGTGAATAACCAAAAAACTTAAGAAAAAAAAACCAGTCAACATCTAAGCTATTGATCCAAACAGATAAAATACCTTAAATTAAGAAAGTTAAGATTGGGACATCCAAGACCCACTTCCCTTAAATTTGCAGACAAAGAAAGATTCAGCATAGAAAGATTATGGCATCCAGCTGTAGATGATATAGCAACTTTCTTAATGTTTGGGCAGCCAACGCAATTGAGACTCTCTAGCAACCAACTAGGATTCTCGATTAACTCACAACCATCCACTGATTCTTTCTGGCTTGATATCACTGGGTAGTTGACACCACTTAAATTCCATTTGAGATCATGCATGTTCTCACAGCCATTTAAGCTCACATGCGTGAGGTGAGTACAATACATAAGAAGCTCCTCTATGGAAGATTGGCCAATGGTTCCATAAGACAAGTCCAGCTCACGCAGCTCTGGAAGAGCACCTTTACGAAGTGCATCCAAGGACGAATTTGTGAGATATTTGCAAGCCTGCAGCTTCAGCACCTACAGAACGCTAATCAGTCCTAGACAAAATACCATTTAGAAAACTTGCAGATTCACTAAAAAATATTATCAATACCTTCAACTGCAGACAAGTTTCGAAAACAGGCTGCAAGCTCATTAAAAATGTGTAAGATAAATCCAATAAAGTCAAATGTCGCAACCTTCCCAAAGAAGATAGGCCCTCCAAACCAACAGAAGGACAAGACATTAAAATGAGTGACTCAATAAAAGGACAAGAAGCCGTAGTTGCAGACAAGCACACATCTGGAAGTTGGCTGCAAGAGTTAAAATCAGATGTCTTAGTTCATAAAGTTAAAAACTACCGCATTGGCAAAAGAAAATGACACCAGCTCACCTGCAAAAAGAAGCATCCAAAGATGTCAGCATTGGACAAGTGATAACCGCATGAGACAATACACCACACCCCTTTAGTTCAAGCACTGTCATTTGTGAGGCTTCAACGTGGAGTGTGCTCAGCTTAGGGCAAATCCCAAGGTTAAGTGACCGCAATCCAACCTACATGAAATGAATTTGTTGAAGCAACAATGGTAGAAAATAACCCCAATTAACCCTCACATCGAAAGGACTGCCAGTGTACGTGTCATTCATCTCACAGCTGGCTTGCAATTAACAAAGTGTGTTTTATTAGTAGCTTAAACTAGGTAAAATTCCCAAAACACATAACAGCATGCAGCCCTTAAACCAACTCATATTTCCCAGGAGAAACCTGTATACCTGATGCATGACAATACATGTTCAAGGTACCCTAATCAGAAGTTCAGAAATTAGATTGTTTATACAAAAATTACAATTTGGAGATCTGTTTAGTTATTTTAAGATTATAATTAGAATTGTGTAATTAATGAGATATAAAAATCTTCACATCTTACTTTTTAAGGATAAGTACATTTGATGAGACAGCGATGAGACCCATTATGCTTCATGGGCTAAACGTTTTATTCATAGAAAATTCGTAACGTTAATGGAAGGCTAGCACTGATGAAAATAAGACAAGGATCCGGTGCCCATTTGTGTTACATGAGATTGTCTGGGTGCACACCAATTACGTATAAGCCAAACAGCAGTTATTTACTATAGCTAAAACATGCACAAAGACCACCTACATGTATGCTTGAGAAAAGATTTGGCTTTAATTCATCATCTATACCTCATCACATCTAGTAAGGGTAAGCAGTATGATTTAATAATCATCATCATCATCATCCACATCTTATTTGACCTATGTTACATGCATAAAGATTGAGTCACCGATTGATTGCTTTCACATTTAAATCAATGACACAAGGCCGAGCAGAAAAAAAAGGAAAAGCTTTGCACAGAATGCTCTTCCTTTTGCAACCTTCAAAGGAGGGAACATAAGATGGAGCTTTGAAACATTCGCATTATATATTGTACCTTCCCATACCATTGATTAGACCCATGAGAATATTATTATATATAAACCTCCCCTAACCATTAAATAGCCCTCATAGATAACATGTCTTCCTGATTTTTTCATTGAAATTAATAACTAAAATAAAACAAGCTGGCATGAAAAACCCTATCCCTGAAGTAATCCATTAATCAGTATCAAATAAAATGCAGACAACCATTGAAACTTACTAATATTTTAAGTCATAAAAAATAGATTCAGTTATACTTACAGGGCAAAATGATGCCTTCTCAAGATGGTCACATCCATCTAGTTGAATGCTTGCAAGATTTGGGCATCCAAGATTTAATGTAGTCATACCACGACACCCAACAAGTGATAAGTTAACCAAAGTAGTAGTCTGGAACTCCACCATTGTCAAACTCTGGCCAGAGGTAAAAATAAACAACACATCTTCAGCATTCAGCAAAAATTGAACAGATGTGCAACAACAATTATTAATTATCAAAGAGAACATATTCATTCAGAGAGGAAAACCATTGATGCAGGAAGAAGTGGTTATTAACACCAAACTAAGAAACTACGATAACTCTCAATCAAAAACACAAGAAAAAATCAAGAAACTAAGAAATTATTGAGGAAGGAGGGCTGGAAACTTAATGGGCTAAAGGACATATAATGGGTCAAAGAAGCTAGTGAGTAAGATGGGTTTAAAGCTAGTGGGCTAAAATATATAACCATGATGGACTTAAGTTAAATGAATGGGAATTAATCAAAGGAGACTAGACGGCCCACTTATCTTATTGTCAAGGCCCAGCAAGTCAATCACATTGGTGACCCAAAAGAGGAACGTCGTCTTCTTCAAGTCGTTCTGGCAAAACTGCAAGCCCGAGCTGTTTGATAGCAGCAACACAGTGCTGGAGGATGGCTAGAATCGCAGCCAGCAGAGAAAACAGACATCCGCCAAAGCAGATTGGTGGCCAAGCATGACAGTGACCAGATGGGTTGTCAAAGATGATTTTATAACTGGTCATACAATATCACAAAGCCGCCCAGCAGCAGATGCAAGAAATTGGTAGTTGGAGAGTAGGGATGTAATTGAGTAGAGTCAAACTGAGCATCACTCTTTTAATGTTCAGCTTGTTTTTAAACTAGCTTGCTCAAGCTTGGTTTTACAAATGGATATATTTTTAAAAAATTGAGCTTGAGCAGTTTGAAAATTCAATGAGTATTCAAGCTTGGTTCACGTCTAATTATATAAAGTTTCAACTCAAGCCGAGCTGAGCTTTTTGATAACTCCACAAGTTTCAAATTTGCCTCATAAGGATTGTCAATCCATGAGAAGAAATGGTGTTTTTTGTATTATGTGGGACCCAATAGTATGCATGCTATCAATACACATAAACAATAACATATTAAATAACAAATTGAGCTAATTTGTACATTTTATCAGGCTGAATGCATCAAGCTCGAGCTTCGAGCTGGCCTTAAGCCATGATGTGCTAAAGCTCTATTCATAGTTCATCGAGCTACTGATTTCAAACCGAGCTTTTGTTCAAGCTCTAAAATAACAAGCAAGAGTTCAGGCTGAATAGAGCCGAACTTATTTTGCTCACGAGCTAGCTTGGCTTGATTACACTCCTATTTAAGAGTGGTGGAAAGCACAAAACAATAGTAGAGATGTATGAGCTGTCGTGGGTACAAATGCAAAGATGGTCTTTGTAAGGAATTGGTTGGCGGTGGAGAAGAGTGTGGGTGATATAGGTGGAAGGGTAGGAGGACAGGGAGAGAATCGGCGTTGGCACCAATCAACAAAGGATGACTACCAAGGCATCCACACCTTAGCTTCTGGCATTGGCACTAAGTGAGAACCAATCAACATGAACTCAAACACTTCTAAGCAAAAGGCTTTGAGATTTATTCAATACATTTCATCATCATAATGTTTAAGTTCTATGACATGTATATAGACACTCACAAATTTTAAACAAGGAATGTAAGAAAGCCTAAATAAGTAATAGGAAGTGTTCAAAATAAGTAAATTCCTGATAGATCTCAACTACAATAGGAGTATTCCAAAAACTGTTAACGAACTAAGGTTAATGCTAGTCAAAAACCAAAAATTTACTGTCAAATAAAAACTTTGGAAAATATGCTTAACAATCAACAAAAAAATTGGCATTCAAAAACTTTTTGACGATGAAAGCTGAAGTGGTCAGCAGCAACGAGCAACACGTGATAGTACTCATACAAGTTCATACTTCATAATCATGGCATGCACAGTCTTAATAATTAAAAATTAAAAAAAAAAAACACACACACACAATACCTCACAATTGTCAAGGACCAATGACCTAATCATGGGACAGCCTCCACCATCACTAAAAACATCGCACACAGAATTTGTCAAAGATTCACAGTCTGTCAAATCAACTTCTTGCAAACATTGACACTGTAGTAAAAGGGTGGCCAGGCTTTCCTGTTTCTGCAGAACCAGTTTCTGCATCCAAAGACAAACAATTAAATAATCTAACCCAATTAAAAAAATAAAAAAATAAAAGAAAAAAGAGGCAGGTAAACACCTTAAGGGATTTAGATATAATGCTGATGCGACGAAGAGCACCACAATTGGAGACAGATATAGACGAGAGGACATGACTCCGTAAGTTCAGATCAACAAATCTGGAAGAGTATCAATTAGAAGATCGGTACCACAAAACAGCATGGCTCATAAAAAAAACTATGTAAAAGAAACATATTTACTATCGTACTTGCGGCAATGCCTAAGCATGATTCTTTGTAAGTTTGGCAAATCCAAGGAAACAGAAGTGAGGAGTCCACAACAATCAAGCTCCAGAGCCTGCATGATAAGAATTAGTCATAACCAGTAGACTTATCAGACGAAGAAAGTGTAAGTCTATAGAATAGCATGAGATACCTCCAAAAAGGAACTGCGAGAAATGGCAGTCATTGAAGCAGATGTTATGCCCTCACAATGCTCAAGCTTAAGGTCTGTCAGCATAGATAGTATAACAGGCTACCAACAGCAAAAACAAACATATCATTAGAGAAGCCAGAAAAATACATGGAGCAAAGGTCAACTAAGCGATGAAAAGAGTGACAAAGGCAAACCTCGAGTGATATGTTTGGGCAGTATGAGGCATTTAGCACATGAAGATTGAGACAAGTCTGTCCTATCTCACGCAAGGTTTCATCACTAATACACAAACAGTGAGACACATCCAAAGCTGTCAACAAAGAGCAAGAAGTGACAACTGATCGAATCCCGGCATCAGAGAGTTTATGGCAGAATGAAATATTTAAATCACGCAGCTGTAAGCAATTTAATGAAGCATGAGTCATATTAGTGCGCCTGAGGGATAAAGTTTCCAGTTGTGGGCACCTATAAGCAATGTCACCATTAAGTGTCATATAAGTAAAGTCAGCAGTTCCAACATATGCCATTAATCAATGTACAAGACAAACAATCACCTGACTGAAAGTCGAAGAGCGTGGCATTTCACTATTTGTAGGTGGCGCAGCTTTTCATGGACAATTGGAATCTCTTGAAGTCCAGAACCAAGGGATGCTTCAGATATGGTTAACTGTTTCAGAGTAGGACAATCTGGTAAAACATGAAAAAAATCATCCTCAAGCAGTCCTTTTCCCACAGTTAAAACTTTGATATTTCTGTATGACAAGAAGCAGCTGCATAAGTATTTTGCACCACTAAAAGATGTATTTACAGAAAGTAGGATAAACAAGAGAATTACCTTAGTGTGAACAAATCTTCCATAGATATCTTATCCACAAATGGAACTCCAAGAATATTAACTTCTGTGGCCTTGGGGTAACGTCTGCACATTTCTCCAACTGCAATCAGGAAGGCGCATGAATACAACTTTTAAAATCATGAAGTGGTCTCATCTGCAACTAAGTTTTTCCTTTTCGACATTAATTCAAGAAAATATAAATATTGCTCAAGAGATGAACACAACCCAATAAGCATCACTTTATCAACGAAACAGAAAGCCTATCTATTCTTCTCTATCACCACAAGAAGCATTTCTCAACATCTATTACCAATCCCAAAACTGTGCAGAAGAAAATAAATTACGTTTTGTCAGAATGTGTCAATGTACACTGGAAGCATATATTATCCTAAGGCATACTATAGTCACACTTACCAACACTAGCCACATGATCATATCAAATTTAAACAGTGGTAAATGCTGTTCAACCAGAATAGAATAGCATCAGTGGAACCTACACTGAACAGGAGTTATGTTCTTGTTTTCAAAATTTAAACACTTCCAAAAATCTTCATGGCTACTGGCCGCACGCCACTGCCGGCAGACTCTAGCTGCTCTACAGAGATCTATATGGCCCAAGAAGGAAAAAACCTAGTAACAAAACGAAAAAGAAAAGAAAATGATTAAAAGCATATAAAAATTTGATATTTTCAAGCTAAGAAATAGGGAAAACTAATTAAAACCACAAGGGTCAGACTTTCTTTCCTCCAAACACACAAAGAAAAAATTGCTTCTATCAAACGTGCATCTAATTGACAATATTGTTTCCCCAAGTACTATTGATGCGATCACAGCACTGATTTTCATGGAATCAATTGAAACTAAACTCAATATAACTGGCCTTGCAAATCAAAGCCCAAGAATTGCATGCCATTATTTATCCTTATTTTATTAGTTTACTACTTAGTAATTTTTCCAAGGTTTTGGGGTTATTATGAATGGACATTTTGCTCATTTATTTATTATTACTATAGAGGAAACTTGAAATGGAAGCCCTTTCTTCTAGACAGGTCATACATAGCATTAATGGGGAATTTACACAATGAATCAACTATTAAAGCTAGTCGCTCACAAACTACTATGCAAGGTTCTTCCTTCCCTAGTTTCTTCTTAATTTTTTCCTTGAACATCTAAACTACTGATTCAAACTCTTGCTTTTGTTTTCATTCTAATTTCCAAAAAGACTTCTGCAAATTGTGTACCTTACTATCTGTAGTTTGAATTACAAACCCACTAAGAAGAGAAACTAGGTACACCAAGGTTCACAAGAGTCTCTTGTGCGCAGCCTAACCCTGCCTTTCTAGGAGAATATTTACTTGGGCTCTAACTTTTCACAATCTAGTCCCCCACAAAAGCAGAGAATTTTGCTCCTCCAAATGGCTGTGCTAATGGTGCAAAATATCTAGTAAGAAGGATTTGAACATTCTTCACTCATATCACTCTCCAAGGATAATAGAATCAACATTTGTGGAAAATTGGAGGCAACTTTTGCACAAGCAAATTGCAGAGAAACCATGTGGCCCTGCTTTGGAGGTTTTTGAAGGAGGAAATTAAAAAGTAAATTTGATACACAAATTCGTATATTAAGGCCTTTTCAAATGTTTGAGGGCGAGAATGAAATATTTGTCTCATAGTGGATGTAGTTGAAATAATATTTTAAAATTTCAATTTGTTAGAAATTTTCCCAAAAAAATTAGGCATACCATGTGGAGCAAATCATCGGTGAGGTCCATTTTCACTTCCATGTCCGCGGACATTGAAGCACCATCCCCCACGGCATCACTACTTCCAGAAGTAGGTTCCGGGGTAATCCACCATCAAAATCATTTGAAACAGAATTCAAGTAGCGAATCATCTCAGTTTCGGAGGAAAAGGGCATCTCAAACGGTTCATGAGCCCTTTCTGAAGATGATGCAGAAGAACCTAGGCAAGCAATTGCATTAAAATGGCACAACCTGAAATCAAATTTATAGATCAGCATTTTAATCATGCAAGACGTAGCATGGAATTTTCGAAAAATATTTTTCCATGCAAAGGTTATAAATTTCTCTTCAACCTGAACTGAATTAATTTACAGGAGACTAACCATAATTAGCAGCGACTAATACTAAACCCAATACAAAAGGAAAGACATCTTTGCGAGAACTTATTTAACATAAAATCAAGAAGCATAGTGAAATAATGTAAATAGAGAAAAAAAAGAAGGAAAGAAAGTAAGTCATGCAAGTTGCATTGGCAACCAATCACATGAGTTTTTAATAAAATATGAGCTTAATCCCTCAAAACAAGTTCAAACAAAATTGACCAATTTCATGTAAAAAGTTTTAAATGCATCGGCATACTAGCCCAGATATACATAAAATAAAAAGTTAAAAACGAATTGTTTTTACCAAAAAAGGTGAGATGTGAAATAGCAACTAATAAGATTTCTACCACCTGTATGCTACTCATATCATCATCAACATTATTATCCACCTGATGCTCATATTAACAATTTATATAGCCCTGAGTAGAAAGGGGAAAACATGTTGTCAGGTCTTTATATATTTCAAAAAATGCTATGATCCTTTTCACAAATTGCAAGTGGTTCGCTATCATGCCCCCTTCTGTCTCTCTGTCTTCTCAACTCTGTGTCTTTCACCACATCCCCACTACCATATCGATTGCAAATTACCAGCCCTCTCTTCATAACCCAACCAAACCTTCCGCCCTCCCCTGTAAATTACATTAACTTACACTCTAGAGTGCAGACACATCAATTGAAAGCCCACCCAATCAGTAGCTCTAAGGACAAACCCGTCAATATTTATCCTGTTTGAGTTTAATAAAAAAACAATCACTATGTAGGAGCTGTGGGCTACCACACCTTATTTCCATCATAAAAGAAAAAATCCGAAAGATATATGTAATATATATTTATAATTGAGAGCAACAGACAAGGCAATAGACTATTCATTCCAAATCATTCTTCATGCACAACTTATATCCTCTTCATAACAATAAGAACCTTGCAGTCATCTTCTGTACCGTAGATGAACCGCAGAACAACAACTCAGTTCCATATTTCACACACTTAAGGGAGCTTGACACTATCGGTAATAATGCAATTTCAAGAAAAAAACAACAGAACCAAAAAAAGTACATCAAATACCCAACAAAAAAATACAGAGAAAAAATAGAAGTACACAAACCAAATTCACAATTTCTTACAAGTTAAATGCAGCTACACAAGCTAGACTACAGATAAAATCTGACACTCTAACAACTAATTCATCTCATGGAAAAATGTAGCAACCATAAAAATAATGCACAGGTGACCGAGAGCTTACTGTGACAGAGCAATTTTTGGCCGTTTGTGCTGAAAATCATGACCAGGACCATCCCTTTCTGTCCCCAAAAAACTTGATTGGCTAAGGTACATTGCGCATCGACATTTGAAAGTTCTTCACTTGCCTGAGTGGTTGTGCTTGTAGAGGCATGAGGCTCAGCATGATTAGGAAGCCCAATGTCTAGGTCTAAGTTAGGTTGACGGTATGGCAATGCCTTGAGAGGCTGCACCTCAGATGCAGCAACTATGGGTAAACTACTACCAATTGAAGATACAACACCTCTCCGTTGGTTCCTTACAGATTGTTCCAATTCCGCCATCTGTTCACTGCTTGATACTCCAGATCCTTCATATGGCCCTAAAAAGAATTCCAGTGTCAAATCATCCATGTTTTCATTATTTGCCATATGAAAAGGTTCCTCTTCCTCATTCCATGGCGGAACAAACTGCCCATATCTGCCTTTATTGGTATCATCCCCCATGGCACACCAGACACAAAAATTCCTCTAACAAAAGATGAAAGACCTACACAGAACCCTGAAATTTACTGCCTAAATTCAAAAAACCATCCACAATATTCAATCGAAGATCATGAGACGGATCCATTCACCATAAATCGACCACGGCAGTAGGACAAACAACCTGGACAAAATTTACCAACACAAGGAAACCAGACGTCAGATAAAGCAACAAAATTTCCTCACAAATGCAGAAGGAAGAAAAGATCAGAGCCCCAATGACCCTTCCCAAGCAACTTTGGGAAAATCAAATTCCTTTTGACCAGATAAAACTCCGCACTACCCAATCGGTGTGTCACCATACCCCAGCTTTACAATACCAACAAGAGTGAAAAAGCACTCATAACCGCAGATATATGCAAGCAATTCTAGCTGTAATTTTAGATTAAACAGCTAAAATTCTAGATGCCGGCAAGTAGCAACAGAAAATAAAT
This sequence comes from Piper betle, assembly GCA_033002965.1. Lineage (NCBI taxonomy): Eukaryota > Viridiplantae > Streptophyta > Magnoliopsida > Piperales > Piperaceae > Piper > Piper betle. Next base: position 24,588 of record JAURVB010003322.1, read on the forward strand.
AAATAAAAAAGAGAGCAAATTCTATGTCAGCCGCCATGGTGGGGCATCCATCCGCACCCGACAGGACTCGCAATCACTCTGACTAAACCCCTATCAGCGTCAACGGCAAAGCATGTATTCAAAAGACGAAAGTTCGTAGACACAATCGATCCACCATTGCCTGAAGAGACTAAATCTTAAAGAAAGGTTATTGCTTGCTGCTCCCCCCTCCCAAACCTCTCCAAGTGTCCCCCTTTTCTTCCCCATTCTTCTCAAATCCATCACTACAACCACCAAAAAGTCAACAATCGAAGAGAAAAAAGCAGCACACCACCTCGCCCGCCACCCCCTCCCAAGTCAACCAATGTAGAAAAACGATTCACCACACCCCCCACTCCACGTAAACGCCGAGGCCCAAAAACGAGGGAATCCTGATCTCCGATTCCCCCCACCCACACCGGATCGCCGCAAAAGAAGAACAAATTCACAATCGCCGCCGCATTTCCGAATCAGAAATGGGGCGAGATCGGAACCGGATTTCGGATAAAGACTCTTACTTTTGCAGACATCGGAGGTGGTACGGAGCTGAGCTCGGAGCTACCTCGGCGAGAAGTCGCCGGCGCCGGCGATGATGCCGGGGTCCGTCTCCGACGAGGAGCTGGTCCGGGGAAGACGGTGACAGATGGGATCGTTTTATGGCGATCCCATTGGCACGGCCGCATCGCACGTGCGAGGATCTCGCACGTGCGATGGAACGTGTCTCGTACAAACGTTTCCCACGCGAGGCATCCATGTCCGTTGGTAGGGACCGCCGGGCCGACTTAATTGTTCGAGTCCGACAGATATCTACAGAGGTACCAATCCCATTTATTTATTTGTGTGATATATATATATATATAAATTAATTAGTAGTCGGTGGCCAAAATGTTTAGTCATACCAAGCATATATATATATATATAATATTAAATATAAATTTTGATTTTAAAAACAAAACGTGATGATATCATTTTTTGTTGTATTTTTAATATTGACTGAATATGCTATTTAATTTTATTAAGAAGGATTAATATTGAGCCTAAATAATATTTAACCTGAAATATAACATTTGTAATATTTACATATATAGATGATGAGTTAAATGGAGTCAATTAATTAATATATCTATGTGACTTGTGATATAAAGATTATCGGATTATATTGTGTGTGGTTTTGTAAGTAATGCATTGGATTATATTGTGTGTGGTTTGGTAAGTAATGCATTGTTGTTTAATAGGACATTTGGTTGGTTGCGATGTAAAATTTTATATCAAATTCATAAAAGATTTTATCATAATTTTTTATTTATTATAATTATTAAAGATAATAAAATTTATAAAATAAAGTTTAACAAATGTAATTATTTTTAAAACTTCTAATGATATTGTTTAGCAGTTAAAGAATGATGGTAAAAAAATAGAGGTGGGGAAGAAGAAGGGCACGGGGAGAAGAAGATGAGAGTAATGTTGTAAGAAGAGGCAAAAAAGAAGAGGAGAAAAAATACACGCAATTGCGAGAAAAGAACAATAAAAGAACATATATTATTTTTTATTACTTTAACGTTTCACCAAATACCAGTTTTACTTGTTATCTTAATTTTTTTTATTAAATAGGTACAAAATAACGCAACCAAATACCATATATGTGAGCTTATTTATCTCATAAATTAGAATAAGCTCACTGAAAATATCTAAATATCTAATTTAGAATTCATTTTTTTGGAGTCAGGTAAGATTAAAATAAAATTTTAATTTAAAATACATAAAACATATTTAAAATATTTGGGCTATATATAAATTTGGGCCAATCAATAAAAAGGCTGTAGTATGTGAAAACTACAAACTTATCACAAGAGAAAAGTTCAACTTTTTTCTCTTTAAGACTTTGTCTATTTGGAGAGAGGTTAAAATTTTCATATATTTAATATGTACCTAAAACAATTCGTGCTTTTTTAAAGAGAGACAACAATATTATCTATTTGTTATGGTTTGTCTTAGATATTCAAAATTATTCAAAGCTAAACCTAGGGAAATTTTATCTTATTAAAGAAGAAATTAGTAAGGATTTTGGAAATGGGGATTACAAGCATGCCAATGGTGCGGATCAATCACTAAATTTGGACAAATACATATATAACTGCCAAATTTAGATTCTTTATATATATATATATATATATATATATATATATATATATATAAATAATAGGTTATTATCAGCCGTATGCACAGGACACTTTTAATTTTTCTTAAAAATTTTACGATGATATTATTTAAAATTAAATTAAGAAATAAATAATTATAATGGAGTTTATATTATTAGTTTAGCATGATTATCTTAAAGGTTGACGTGACATTTTTAATTTTGTATACTTTATCTTACAAGTTGACGTAGTCGTATTTATTAAATGACATGCTTATCAAACTATTATACTACCATTGTTTATCAAATGTTTATAATTTTGTATAATTGTCTTATGAATATTATATTTATTAATTATTTTTAAATAATTATAAAGAAGAAAAGAAGATGATCAATAAGAATAGAGATTTACATATATAATATTTTGAATATATGCTTATTAAGAGATTTTTATCACTAATAAATTGTTAGGCACAGAACTAAGCACATACGAAAAAAAGAAATAAAGTAGAAATAAAAAATTATTATGCTATTATTAATATAATAAAATAAATATTAGATATGGGCCCAGAATTAACCACAATCGAGAAAAAATTGACAATGAAGGAGAAGCAAAAAAAATCATTCGGCTATAATATATAGTAAATAGATACATATAAAGACGTGTGACGTATGTTATTAAATGGTGTTTGTATATTTGCTTTGAACACATGGCCCATGGAGCAAAAAAGTTTGAAAGTGTGTTCCTTAGAATCTAACAGTACCTTATCTTAAAAGTATATTGGCATTGAAAATACACAAGTCTTTACCCAGGGTTAGAATATTTATTTTTAAGCATATGCTTATATTGCAAGACTTTGATAAATTTGTCCTAGAGGAATAAGATCTTTGAATGGGTGATTGGGCTTTTTAAGTTAAGAAAGTGTAAGAAGGTAGCCTTTGAACGTCTGTCTGTTATAATTTATAAAACACAAATACAATTAAACGGAATATATCATAACAAGTGTTCCCATTTTTTCCCGCATTAAACATCTACTATAATAAAATTTAATTTATAAGTGTGGATGGTATATAGATTTTTAAGCATAGTTAACTAATTTGGATAGGATGACTTAAACTTATTAATTTGAAGACTCATACCAAATCAGTTAGAAAGAAATATTTCTTTCTCGGCAGCCTATACAATGTGGACTATCAATTAGCACTTGTGTTGTGTTATTACAATTGGTATAAGAGCCGATTCATAATGGTAGCAAGAATTAAATGTATCAGTCGAATGTAGGAATTTTGATAACAATTTTTTAAAGGTAAGTAGATTATAATATCTTTAAATTAGTCTTTCGTCGATTACTTGTTAGAATAAGATCTATTTTATTTGTAATGATAGTGTATATATTTTTATTATGGGTTAATAAATTTTAAAAAAATGACGTAGATTTATTAATTTACAATAATGTCTTGTTGTTACAATCGTCTTTTCCTAAATGCGATCAACAAGGAAACATAAGGAAAAAGGAAAAAAGTCATCACCGTGAAATCTGTTTGTCATCAAATATCTTCAAAATCTGACATTATTTAACCAGCTTGCTGGAAAAACATGCCTAAATCCCCTACTAACATAATTAGGCAACCCTAAAAATTCGACCAATTACAAAATATAAAAAATGATAACATGACAACATTAGAACCAACAATTTAGGGACTAAGGATTATCAATTTCAGAGATTAGGCTGCAAATCATCATTTTGATCCCTTGCTTGTTCATCAACTCATTGTTTACATCTAAGCTTCTTCTTCCACGTCATTATTTTATCAACTTGAATTGTTTCGTTGTTCATGTTATGTATTTTGCCCACACCAGTTTGATATGTCCGCTAAAAGATGTTAATACAGATTAATTACCATTTGTACTAATAAGTCAACTCGAATTTGTTTATTATATATTATAATAACATTTATTGCATGGGTGTCACTTGTAATTTTTATTTAGTGATTTATTGATTTTCCAAAAGATCTAAAATGTTCCGGGTCATCCTTTGGTAAAATTTTGAAGAATTTTAAACTCAACTAGTTTCGCTTATTTTGTGTAATTTTTAGTGGTGTATATTAGGAGTGAGCATAATTTGGTAAAAACTGAAAACCGAATTGAACTAAATTTGGATTAGTAATTTTGTTTGATTCTGAAATAGTTCGGGGAAGACGGTGACAGATGGGATCGTTTTATGGCGATCCCATTGGCACGGCCGCATCGCACGTGCGAGGATCTCGCACGTGCGATGGAACGTGTCTCGTACAAACGTTTCCCACGCGAGGCATCCATGTCCGTTGGTAGGGACCGCCGGGCCGACTTAATTGTTCGAGTCCGACAGATATCTACAGAGGAACCTATCCCATTTATTTATTTGTGTGATATATATATATATATAAATTAATTAGTAGTCGGTGGCCAAAATGTTTAGTCATACCAAGCATATATATATATATATATATATTAAATATAAATTTTGATTTTAAAAACAAAACGTGATGATATCATTTTTTGTTGTATTTTTAATATTGACTGAATATGCTATTTAATTTTATTAAGAAGGATTAATATTGAGCCTAAATAATATTTAACCTGAAATATAACATTTGTAATATTTACATATATAGATGATGAGTTAAATGGAGTCAATTAATTAATATATCTATGTGACTTGTGATATAAAGATTATCGGATTATATTGTGTGTGGTTTTGTAAGTAATGCATTGGATTATATTGTGTGTGGTTTTGTAAGTAATGCATTGTTGTTTAATAGGACATTTGGTTGGTTGCGATGTAAAATTTTATATCAAATTCATAAAAGATTTTATCATAATTTTTTATTTATTATAATTATTAAAGATAATAAAATTTATAAAATAAAGTTTAACAAATGTAATTATTTTTAAAACTTCTAATGATATTGTTTAGCGGTTAAAGAATGATGGTAAAAAAATAGAGGTGGGGAAGAAGAAGGGCACGGGGAGAAGAAGATGAGAGTAATGTTGTAAGAAGAGGCAAAAAAAGAAGAGGAGAAAAAATACACGCAATTGCGAGAAAAGAACAATAAAAGAACATATATTATTTTTTATTACTTTAACGTTTCACCAAATACCAGTTTTACTTGTTATCTTAATTTTTTTATTAAATAGGTACAAAATAACGCAACCAAATACCATATATGTGAGCTTATTTATCTCATAAATTAGAATAAGCTCACTGAAAATATCTAAATATCTAATTTAGAATTCATTTTTTTGGAGTCAGGTAAGATTAAAATAAAATTTTAATTTAAAATACATAAAACATATTTAAAATATTTGGGCTATATATAAATTTGGGCCAATCAATAAAAAGGCTGTAGTATGTGAAAACTACAAACTTATCACAAGAGAAAAGTTCAACTTTTTTCTCTTTAAGACTTTGTCTATTTGGAGAGAGGTTAAAATTTTCATATATTTAATATGTACCTAAAACAATTCGTGCTTTTTAAAGAGAGACAACAATATTA